>JAWQFJ010012850.1:10000-40000 GCA_034096865.1 Theodoxus fluviatilis | reverse complement strand
CTCTATACTCTCTCGAGAGCCAACTGTTACTCAGTTAATCCACACACGCAGCAAGGTAAAGGTCTAATTTCTCTCGGGAGTCAATCGTATTCACAACAAGGGAAAATGCCTCCTGAAGACAGTTGACTGTGAGGCGACATAAAATGCCCCCCACACTAACTTATCAGGCTCTGGTGATTCACGTAACTGATTACCTTTGAAGACTACCGTAGGTCAGTCTCCATTCTCACTTACTTCGGGGCGGGTTTCTCAGGACTGGGGTGCACTAGCAAAGTTGGTCAAAGGCAATCCAACTGAGGCGGGTTTCGTTTCCAAAGATGTTCAAACCATTTGTCTGCTAGTCCATGGCTAGGAAATAAAACTGGAAAAACTTCCGCACACTGGCGCCAGATTTCGTGAACATTTATTAGGACGGACTGGGCGAGAAAATAGAACTTTCGCTAAAACTGGCTTTGATGTATCACGTGATCGATGTGTGACAGGATATTTACATACACCCAGATTCTTCCAGTCCCAGGGATAGAACCACGGCACGGCGCCTCGCACATCGTCCAACCCCAAAGCATGCTCGCCCATCTCCGCCTGTCAAAGGACATGGTTTCAACAAGCGAGTAAAGACTGAGTCAGCCCGACTGTGTACTCATGCAAGAGGGGAGAGAACTGGGAGGTGGGCTGCCAGGAACTGGAATATATTGTAGATATGTTGGAAGGGAAGGGAAGTTCCTGTGAATAATATACTGGCTGCAACTCTGGATCGTAAATCTGTCCATACGTGTTCTTCTGTCTGTGCATGAAAGATACTTGGTGGACATCTACGATGCACTTATCCCTCTGCATGACTGCGTTAGCCTTGGTTCAACGTCTACGACGTGCCGAAACAAATCAACAAAAAAGTATTTTTCAGGAACTTCCCTTCCCTTTCAACTTATCTACGATGTGTGACAGCTTGAAACAGCATCGGAGTGCTTTATTTTCTCATATAATATGTTCTTTTTTAGATTTACTTGCTTGTCGTGCGAGCGACTCTGCAGTTTTATCTAGCCCGATGACTTTTCTATTCGCTATGGGGGAAGCTGGCGAATGGTTTGAACATGTTTTGAAAAGAAACGTACCTCGGTTGGATTGCCGTTTTGCTTACTTTGCTGGCGTATCATGGGCTCTGATGCATGAAAGCCAACTAAAGCTTTAGGTGCCAACTGAATGGCAGTTGCCAATTAAACGTCTGGAATGCATGAAACCTGACTGTCGGCCATTTCGACGGTAGTTGACGACGATATTTCGACCACATCAAGAGGTGGACTAAATCCGTAGTTGCCAACTATTTGTACAAATAAATGGCGGACCTGTCTACGGTTCGCACAGAAAACGCTGTATTTTGGGGATACTCGAAACCCATCCAAAGAAAATGAAAGCCATTATCAGCATGCATTTATCAAAGCTGTATGTTGAATGCTCCTACATTTTACAAATGCAAATGCAGGTCGACGCATCTTCACGCCGAAGCATCTGTTGACATTGTGTACAAAGCTAGTGTTGTCTGATGCCATGAAAACGATACATTTAAGTTGCATCTGTGTTATGAAAACACTGTTCAGATTAAGTTGCTTTATTTTTGTAATTGAGAAAATGTGTGTCGATGTACGCCAGGGTTTCACGAGTTTGGTGGGAAAAGTTCGAGCTGAGGCTGGAGGGAGAGCATAAAATAACGTCAACACAAAAGATGACAGAGTTCACGTGTGTGTTTGATCGGCAACTGCAACGAAGGATATGGGACAGAATATCAACCGCATGAATCCGCTTGATTCGTTCCATGATGAAGAAATATACAATATATTTATATTTCATTGCCATGAAATATTGGAAACCACAGAGGAGTTTCACGAGGAGTTGCATGCGCACATATTGCGTTATCTGTCAACAACCAGACGACGGCCAAAGACGTTTGCACATGCGCACCCAGACGGTATTCCCGGGATTCACCCTTGTAGTTACTACGTCACAACGTTTAGTTGGCAACTTTGAAGTCGGATCCAAGTCGACTTTCATGCATCTAAGGGACCGGACAGCGATAGTTGCCAACTAGGAAGTTAATAACTGAGCCGTCGTTCCCAACTATTCTGGTCGGCTTTTGTCTATCAGAGCCCTAGTCCTGAGAAACCCGACTCTGCACTTGTCTCGCGTGTAGACGAGTCAAAGACAGTTCTAAAGCCTGTTGTCAGCTGGATTTGTTCGGAGAACCATGTAATAGATCAGCTGCAAATTTGTTCGGAGTCCGGTAGACACGCGGCAACATCCCGTGCGAAGCCGGCTGTTGATTGGTCGAGAGATTTCATTCATAAAACGCGGTATGCTGTTAATTGGTTACCTACTGTAGACCTCTGTAACCTTGCGAGTTGAGGTTTCGATACTGACACATATGTACATCAGCGTTTTGATATGGTTTTATCCTTGTAATGACAACAATCATTAATGGAGCTGACATAAGAAACCACTTAGCGAAAGAAAAAGGATCACTTAGCGCCGAAAATAATCGAAATTGTCTACAATCGTTACTCCGCCACCGCACTAACGCTTGGAGCTCTTCTATCTGAGAGTACCATTCACTTAGCACTAACGCAATTTCACGTGCGACACACGGCTCAGAACTGTATTCATCAATTGTATGGATTTCTGTGCTGTTTGGAGCTTATTTATGATTATTACACACTGGGATCATTTATGATGATTGAATAGCAAGTTTAAAGCAAAGAAGAAGGTTTGTCGGAAAGTGCAGGAAAACTCGAGCGCGCTAGATTCCCAGCACTTTCGGACAATTTCCCCCCCCACTCTATACTTCTAAGCGGGGTACATTCATCTGCATTTATGATTTCGCCATGAACGATGGTTGATCTGATTTTAAATTGTCTCAGTGAGTCTAGTCCCAAAGTATCTATCAGCAGCTTTCAAGAACGTGTTTGGAGCGTGAAAGGTGTAAGGTTGGAAAGAGTTTAATGGCCCGTCTACCTTTGTAGACTACGTCATGGAAAGCCATTGAAGCTGGTCGGAAATTGATTAAGTCAGGCCACGACTTCCTTAATCATTCGCCTCTTACGACACGCTCCCCCTGTGGGTTCGGGGTCAGAACTGACAAACTGCGTCTCCCTACGTGATTCGTTAGAGGCGAATAACTAGGGACACCGTGACTTGATTTGCGTTTACTCTAAACTGTTCTAGTGATTTTCGTGCTTACTGGCCTTACATAGCCTACAAGGCTGATAGGCCGTAAAACACTATCCACCCATCCTTCCATCCTTCCACCTTACGAATCGCACAGGGAGGCGCGATGGGTCTGTTCTGCCCCCCAACCCACAGGGAGACGCGATGGGTCTGTTCTGCCCCCCAACCCACAGGGAGACGCGATGGGTCTGTTCTGCCCCCCAACCCACAGGGAGACGCGATGGGTCTGTTCTGCCCCCCAACCCACAGGGAGACGCGATGGGTCTGTTCTGCCCCCCAACCCACAGGGAGACGCGATGGGTCTGTTCTGCCCCCCAACCCACAGGGAGACGCGATGGGTCTGTTCTGCCCCCCAACCCACAGGGAGACGCGATGGGTCTGTTCTGCCCCCCAACCCACAGGGAGACGCGATGGGTCTGTTCTGCCCCCCAACCCACAGGGAGACGCGATGGGTCTGTTCTGCCCCCCAACCCACAGGGAGACGCGATGGGTCTGTTCTGCCCCCCAACCCACAGGGAGACGCGATGGGTCTGTTCTGCCCCCAACCCACAGGGAGACGCGATGGGTCTGTTCTGCCCCCCAACCCACAGGGAGACGCGATGGGTCTGTTCTGCCCCCCAACCCACAGGGAGACGCGATGGGTCTGTTCTGCCCCCAACACACAGGGAGACGCGATGGGTCTGTTCTGCCCCCCAACCCACAGGGAGACGCGATGGGTCTGTTCTGCCCCCCAACCCACAGGGAGACGCGATGGGTCTGTTCTGCCCCCCAACCCACAGGGAGACGCGATGGGTCTATTCTGCCCCCCAACCCACAGGGAGACGCGATGGGTCTGTTCTGCCCCCCAACCCACAGGGAGACGCGATGGGTCTGTTCTGCCCCCAACCCACAGGGAGACGTGGTGGGTCTGTTCTTGCCCCCAACCCATAGGGAAACGTGGTGGGTCTGTTCTTGCCCCCAACCCATAGGGAAACGTGGTGGGTCTGTTCTTGCCCCCAACCCATAGGGAAACGTGGTGGGTCTGTTCTTGCCCCCAACTCATAGGGAGACGCGATGGGTCCATTCTGCCCCCCAACCCACAGGGAGACGCGATGGGTCTGTTCTGCCCCCCAACCCACAGGGAGACGCGATGGGTCTGTTCTGCCCCCAACCCACAGGGAGACGCGATGGGTCTGTTCTGCCCCCCAACCCACAGGGAGACGCGATGGGTCTGTTCTGCCCCCAACCCACAGGGGGACGCGATGGGTCTGTTCTGCCCCCCAACCCACAGGGGGACGCGATGGGTCTGTTCTGCCCCCCAACCCACAGGGAGACGCGATGGGTCTGTTCTGCCCCCCAACCCACAGGGAGACACGATGGGTCTGTTCTGCCCCCCAACCCACAGGGGGACGCGATGGGTGTATTCTGCCCCCCAACCCACAGGGAGACGCGATGGGTCTGTTCTGCCCCCAACCCACAGGGAGACGCGATGGGTCTGTTCTGCCCCCAACCCACAGGGAGACGCGATGGGTCTGTTCTGCCCCCCAACCCACAGGGAGACGCGATGGGTCTGTTCTGCCCCCCAACCCACAGGGAGACGCGATGGGTCTGTTCTGCCCCCCAACCCACAGGGAGACGCGATGGGTCCATTCTGCCCCCCAACCCACAGGGAGACGCGATGGGTCTGTTCTGCCCCCCAACCCACAGGGAGACGCGATGGGTCTGTTCTGCCCCCCAACCCACAGGGGGACGCGATGGGTCTGTTCTGCCCCCCAACCCACAGGGAGACGCGATGGGTCTGTTCTGCCCCCCAACCCACAGGGGGACGCGATGGGTATGTTCTGCCCCCCAACCCACAGGGAGACGCGATGGGTATGTTCTGCCCCCCAACCCACAGGGGGGATCAGCTGTGGGAAATCGATACTTGCCTTGCTTTTGCTCTAACCTGCTCTAGTGATTTTCGTGACTAATGACCTTGCATAACCTACAAAGGCTGATGGGCCGTAAAACTCCATTCATCCTCAGGTACGCTTACTTGTGAGATTCATGACACATTTTTGTACAGCGGAAGTACGTTGTATGAGCCCTTGGGCTCCATCCGTCCCTAAGTGCTTTGTGGATGACGAGGGAAATCGAGAGGTGAATTTTGCCCTATCACCCTTTATGCTTTTTGTGTTTGAAGGTTTTCACAGCCTCCGCGGGCTGATGGGCAGTGGGACTCGATTTTAATGGATTTCGTGTGACTGGTTAGATGAAGTGTACTAGACTCCACTGTTGAGTGTTTTTTAATACCTTGTTACAGATGGGTGTTTACTAACTTTGTGACCTTATATAGCCTACAAGGCTGATAGGCTCTTAATATCACTCCATCCATCCATCCATCCATCCATCCATCCATCCATCCATCCATCCATCCATCCATCCATCCATCCATCCATCCATCCATCCATCCATCCATCCATCCATCCATCCATCCATCCATCCATCCATCCATCCATCCATCCATCCATCCATCTTGTGAGATTCAACTCTTGTCAGATCGACTATGACTTAGCCGCATAGCGCCGTGATAAACGAAGATTTCAACATAAACGCACACATCCAGCGTAGCAATAAAATGTTAAAACATAGGATGTGTGCCCATGTATGCTTGTGCATGAGCGCCCGAACATGCACTTGCTTACGTACGTGTGTGTGTGTGTGTGTGTGTGTGTGTGCGCGCGCTTGCGCGTGTGCGTGTGTGAGAGAGAGACAGAGAGAGAGACAGAGATAGAGAGAGATGGAGTGATAGAAAGAGAGAGACTGAGACAGAGAAGGGAGATATGAGAGAGAGAGAAATATATATATATATATATATATATATATATTCGTATGTATTTTGCCTCTGTATAGACCTGCACGCGTTCGATCATGTATGTGGGTATGTCCACACAACGTCTGAAAATAAGAACGTACAACTTTCTTTCACCTTCATGTAATTGTGATGATGTTCAAATGACCTTGGTGTTTCTCTCTTTGCAGAAGCTGCGTCAGATACCCTGTGATGGCTGATCTTCATCATGAAGGACTCTATACATGTATGGCAGTGATACGTTGCTTGGAAAGGCTGTGAACACGACAGAATTCAACACTTTCGTTCATCACTGATGAGTCCGCATCAAGCTTCATCGTCAAAGACGTGTCCAGAAAACTGTCCGTGCCTCCCATAAAACCCTGCTGATGTCCCCCCCCCCCCCCCCCCCCCCCCCCCAATGCTTGGTCGTCAGCTGTGATGTTTTGAATATTCCACGTGCATTTGCTGCCTGACACATGTGAGCATAACTTTACGACGGTGCGTCTTATGAAGAATTAGTTTGTCTCGGAAATTTACGTTAAGTCAAAATTTCTTGATCTTCTAGAAGCTCTATGCATAGACTCTTCTTTTTTCACATGGGTGCTTTTTTCCCCCCATCTACACTCTCGACTTCCTCACTGGATACATCTATTGGCTTACCTCCAAGCCGCAAGCACCGTACTGAATCATCTAGTCTGGACCTCATTGATGAATTGGATCTACTCCATCCAGACTTTTCCAGGGGTGAACTGTATGGGTTCTACTTGCTACTGGACCATTCCCTCTCATCCAGCGACCGTCTGCTCCACAACTAAATTATCTTGCGTCCAAAGAAGACTCCATGTTGAAATTTGCCATGTGGGTAACACGACGGGTCATTCGACGCTTGTTTCTAGCACTCGTCGCCTTTTCCGTCTTGACCTTTGCCCTCTACGCCGTCCATTTTCACACGCCTCCTGCCGTTGTCATGGACTACCTGGATGTCCCGCTCATCGGGGATGCCGAGATGGGTCATCAGCGTCACTTCCGCTTCCTGCATACTCCTGACCATGCGCGCTGCTCTCGTGACGTTTCGACGTTAGTGGTGTACGTGCACAGCGCTCCTGTCAACTCGAAGCGCAGACGCTTGATTCGCAACACATGGGGACATCGGCGCATGCTCGTGAGAGTGGAAGCCACCCTGATGTTCGTCATGGGCATGCCTCGCAGCGTCCTGTTCAGGCCCGCCATCGAGATAGAGGTGAGACAGCACGGGGACATTCTCATGGCTGACTTCGTCGACTCCTACCGGAATCTCACGCTGAAGGTACAGACTAAGCTTGTGTATATATCTGTCTCTGTCTTGTCTCTGTGTGTCCTTGTCTTCTCTTCCTTCTGCCGCTGTCTCTGTCTTGTCTCTGTGTGTCCTTGTCTTCTCTTCCTTCTGCCGCTGTCTCTGTCTTGTCTCTGTGTGTCTTCTCTTCCTTCTGCCGCTGTCTCTGTCTTGTCTCTGTGTGCCCTTGTCTTCTCTTCCTTCTGCCGCTGTCTCTGTCTTGTCTCTGTGTGGCCTTGTCTTCTCTTCCTTCTGCCGCTGTCTCTGTCTTGTCTCTGTGTGGCCTTGTCTTTTCTTCCTTCTGCCGCTGTCTCTGTCTTGTCTCTGTGTGGCCTTGTCTTTTCTTCCTTCTGCCACTGTCTCTGTCTTGTCTCTGTGTGGCCTTGTCTTCTCTTCCTTCTGCCGCTGTCTCTGTCTTGTCTCTGTGTAGCCTTGTCTTTTCTTCCTTCTGCCACTGTCTCTGTCTTGTCTCTGTGTGTCCTTGTCTTCTCTTCCTTCTGCCGCTGTCTCTGTCTTGTCTCTGTGTGTCCTTGTCTTCTCTTTCTTCTGCCGCTGTCTCTGTCTTGTCTCTGTGTGGCCTTGTCTTCTCTTCCTTCTGCCGCTGTCTCTGTCTTGTCTCTGTGTAGCCTTGTCTTCTCTTCCTTCTGCCGCTGTCTCTGTCTTGTCTCTGTGTGGCCTTGTCTTCTCTTCCTTCTGCCGCTGTCTCTGTCTTGTCTCTGTGTGGCCTTGTCTTCTCTTCCTTCTGCCGCTGTCTCTGTCTTGTCTCTGTGTGGCCTTGTCTTCTCTTCCTTCTGCCACTGTCTCCATCTACGTTGATTCCGTTCGACTGTGTGTCTGTCTATAGTTCCTCCGTCTGATTGTGTGTCAGACTGTCCGTCCACACGTCCTTCTGTCCGTCTGTTCATCTAACTGTCCGTGTTTGTCTGTCTGTTCACTCTATCTAGCTATCTGTCTCTCTGTCTGTCTGTCTGTCAGTCAATCCGTCCGTCCGTCCGTCCGTCCGTCCATCCATCCTTCTCTCTCTCTCTCTCTCTCTCTTTTTTTTCTCTCTTCTATCTATCTATCTATCTATCTATCTATCTATCTATCTATCTATCTATCTATCTATCTATCTATCTATCTATCTATCTATCTATCTATCTGTCTGTCTGTCTGTCTGTCTGTCTGTCTGTCTGTCTGTCTGTCTGTCTGTCTGTCTGTCTGTCTGTCTGTCTGTCTGTCTGTCTGTCTGTCTGTCTGTCTGTCTGTCTGTCTGTCTGTCTGTCTGTCTGTCTGTCTGCCTGCCTGCCTGCCTGCCTGCCTGCCTGCCTGCCTGCCTGCCTGCCTGCCTGCCTGCCTGCCTGCCTGCCTGCCTGCCTGCCTGCCTGCCTGCCTGCCTGCCTGCCTGCCTGCCTGCCTGCCTGCCTGCCTGCCTGCCTGCCTGCCTGTCTGTCTGTCTGTCTGTCTGTCTGTCTGTCTGTCTGTCTGTCTGTCTGTCTCTCTCCCTCTCTCTCTCTAATCCAATTCAATCCAATCCAATCCAATCCAATCCAATCTTCTTATCTATCTATCTATCTATACCTCCCTCCCTCCCTCCCTCCCTCTCTCCCTCCCTCTCTCCCTCCCTCCCTCCCTCCCTCCCTCCCTCCCTCCCTCCCTCCCTCCCTCCCTCCCTCCCTCCCTCCCTCCCTCCCTCTAATCTAATCTTATCCTATCCTATCTTATTCTATCTTATCCAATCTAATCTAATCTAGTCTAATTTCATCTCATCTCATCTCATCTCATCTTATCTTATCATCTTATCTTATTTTATCTTATCTTCTATCTATCTATTATGTCTAATCTATCTATTCAATCTAATCTAATATAATCATATCTAATGTAAAATGTAATATATCTATCTAGCTAATATATCTAATCTCATTTATGTAATTTGAATTATCTAATCTTATCCACCAAATCTATCTAATCTAATCTATCTATCCATCTGTCTGTCTCTCTGTCCTTCCGTCCGTCCGTCTGTCTGTACATGTGTGCATGTCCGTTCGTCCGTCCGTCCATCTGTCTATCAGTACATGTGTGCATGTCCGTCTGCCTGCCTGCCTGCCTGCCTGCCTGCCTGTATGTCTGTCTGTCTGTCTGTCTGTCTGTCTGTCTGTCTGTCTGTCTGTCTGTCTCGCGCTGTGTGTGTGTGTGTGTGTGTGTGTGTGCGTTTGTGTATTTGTTTGTCTGTCTATCCGTCCGTCAGTCCGTCTGTTTGTCCCTCCTTCTGTCTTTCTCGTCCTCTGTTACTTCCGTACATTACTTGAATCGTTACTTCATCAGAATGAGTTACAATACGTATTTCGTCTGAGCGCCGACGGCATAGCATACTGTCTATTTTTGTTACAGTGGAAGGGTTGTCTTCTAGGTCGGGTTCGTATTTCCTTCTATATTCCATGAAATTCTTCAGGGAGACAGCCAGTTTCCTTTTCATTGAGTTATCAATAAATGACATTCTCTTCAATGATTCGTTTGTTATTCAAGCGTAGATTTATTCGTGTGTTTATTCATTCTTAAGTCATCATTTATTTATGCATTCATTAATCTTTTTATCCTTCCTTTCCTTCCTCCCTCCTTTCTTTTCTCATTCTTATATTATTTATTCATTGTACTATAAATTCATTCATGCTTTCATTCCACGGAATGAATTTTTCACACTCATATACTGATTTGTTCGTTCATTCTTTTAATCATATAATATTTCCATTCCTTCATAAATCTTTTCTTTCACTCCCCCCAACCTTCACTCCACCCAACCTTCACTCCAACCAACCTTCACTCCAACCAACCTTCATTTCAACCAACCTTCACTCCAACCAACATTCACTTCAACCAACCTTCACTCCAACCAACCTTCACGCCAATCAACCTTCACGCCAACCAACCTTCACGCCAACCAACATTCAGTCCAACCAACATTCAGTTCAAGCAACCTTCAGTCTATTTCTTTCTCTCTGTCTGCTGTTTTGTAGGCGGTGGCGGCACTACAGTGGGTCACACAGAACTGCTCCAGAGCACGCTACATCCTCAAGACAGACGACGACATACTCGTGGACATCCTGCAGTTGACTTCCCTTCTCACTGGCTTCGTCGACAACCTCACCCGGGGTAGAGACGTGCTGCTGTGCAACCACTATACGGGTAACTACACCCGGGTGGAGCGTCAATCCGATTCCAAGTGGCGGGTGAGCCTGGAGGAGTTCTCGGGTAGAAACTACCCGGATTTCTGCCAGGGGGCTGCTTTCGTCATGAGCGCTGACGTCGCGCGCGCACTTCATCAACAGTCCCTGCGGAGTGACTACTTCCGGTTGGATGACGTGTTCATCACCGGTTTTGTGAGAGATAGAATTGGACTTGAGATTATGCCCTACAACAAGGCGTATTTCACAGGCACTCAGACATTGCTGCAACTCGGTCAGAACCGCACCGTGAAGCCGATGTTCTTTGAGGAGCACGACAGGAAGAAGTACTTCAAGATTTGGAAGTACGTCAAAAAGGGAGAGTGCTGTCCGCCCATTGTAGACAGGGGACAACTTAGACCTTTCGCTCACATTGAAAGCATGTACACGTAGGCGAGTGGTGCGTGCGCGCGCGGGCGCGTGTGTATGTAATGTGTGTGTGTATTGTGTGTGTGTGTATTGTGTGTGTGTGAGTGTGTAGGTGTATATGTGTGTGTGGGGAGATTGAGAGAGAGAGAGAGAGAGAGAGAGAGAGAGAGAGAGACAGACAGACAGACAGACAGACAGACAGACAGACAGACAGACAGACAGACAGACAGACAGACAGGCAGACAGACAGACAGACAGACAGACAGACAGGTAGAGAGACAGACTGCACTGATAGAATGCACGCACAAACACAAACACACAAACACATAGACACACGCGCGCGTTCTCGCTAGGACAACGAGAAAGATAGGAAAGGGGAGGGAATGGGGAAAGGAAAAGAGATGCGGTGAAAGGAGTGCGTAATCACATACTTGCATATAATATGCAGACACACACGCACGCACGCACGCGCGCGCGCGCACGCACACTCGCACTCACATAAACCTACGCACACACACACACACACACACACACTTGCATATGCACACAAACACGCACACACATACACACATACACGCACACACACATGCATGCACGTACGCCCCCAAACAGAATTCAACGCGCGAGCGTGCACTGAGCACGCCTACATACATGACATGAAGGAAGCAGACGGACAGACGAACAGAAAGAGGACGGAAGTGTTTGTCAGCCTTGCTAATCAGGATGCTTCTTCCCCCTCGGTGTGACGTTGTACACGTATTTATGTGACAAAAATCTCTCAGCCCTCGGCTCAAAGATCAGACTGATGCGCGCCCTGGTCATGTCCATATTTTTGTATGCCTGTGAGTCATGGACACTAACAGTTGACTTGGAGAGAAGGATACAGGCCATGGAAATGAGTCTATTCCTTCGACGACTCCTCGGCATCTCCTACAAGGACCGCATCACAAACGAGGAAGTCCGAAACAAAATTAGGCAAGCCATCGGGCCCCATGAAGAACTACTGACCACTGTGAAAAGACGCAAACTAAAGTGGTATGGGCACGTCTCACGATCGTCAGGGCTTGCCAAGACTGCGTTACAAGGCACAGTAAAAGGAGAGAGGAGGAGAGGCAGACAAAGGAAAAGATGGGAGGACAACGTCTCAGAATGGACAGTGATGAGGCTCAGCGAAGCCTTGAGACAGTCCAAGAGGCGAGAGGAATGGAGAGAACTGGTTGCCAGATCATCTGTGGTGCCCCAACGGTCGTCCAGACTACAGGACAAGTGAAGTGAAGTGAAGAATCTCTCAGCACCGAGTATACTTTGCAATCCTTAAGTTCTACTCGTTATGTCTAAGGTTTATCGTTGTTAACGTGACCATGTGATTCGTTAGCGCACTTACGTTTCAATGATATTTAAACCTGATCTGCATGTGTTCGTGTTGTAACAACTGAGTCCCCGTGATTTATCAAACAAGCATGTCTTGCCATGACATGACAGCATTACCAATCTACGATGTTGTGGATCATTATCCTCACTCAGGAATCATTGACGATAATGTCATTGACATTCATTCACGCAAAATAACCACCAGTGTCAACTCAAATACTATCGCATTTATAGGGATATATATATATATATATATATATATATATATATATATATATATATATATATATATATATATATATATATATATATACATGTATATGTGTTGGACGGAAACTTGTAGCGATGTTAGTTGGGGCTGAATGCGAGGTTTGGCCGTAGGGTTGCTGTTGCCCATGGGCTGGACTCGATCTTCCTGAATGATTGGAATGCATCATTAGGTCTGAATGATCTGACTCTCCCGATACCCCCTCTCCCAGCCGCTCCCCCAGCCGCTCCCCCAGCCACCCCCCCCCCCCCCCCTCCCCCCCTGCACCCCCATCCCCCACTACTAGGGGCTGCTTCTGGTCACTCCTTGGTTGAGCAGCGACTCGCTTTGACGCTGTATTTGTTCAGGCCCTCCGCCCGTCACACTGATCATTTCTGGTGACAATAACTTGAATAAGCAACGAAGGAAAACTGTTATCTGTGGTGGACATTTCGTCAACTGTCTTGGTTGGTAAACCTTCTTTCACCATGATCATTTCTGGTGACAGTAACTTGAATAAGCAACGAAGGAAAACTGTTTTCTGGGGTGGACATTTCGTCAACTGTCTTGGTTGGTAAACCTTCTTTCACCATGATCATTTCTGTACGTTTTAGAGAGTAGAGGATATACAAAGCTACACCTCTTTTCTTTTTTTCTTTCTTTTTTGGGGTGGTGGTGGTGTCGACTTTTTCCAATAAAATGGACAAACCTCATTTGGTAATGTCTATCCGAGCGTCTCTGAATATATTTCTTCCTTATATCCTCATACACGGGACCACTCAAAACAATATGTTTTTCGTCTTCGATGTCCATGCAATGGGCGCATGGTTTTTTGAGGTTCGGAAGGCTGGACTGAGCTGCTGGAGCACCCACACACACACACACACACGCGCACACACATGCACACACACACACGCATGCACACACACGCGCGCATGCACACACACACATGCACACACACATACACATACACACACACGCACACACATGCACACACACACACATACACACACATACACACACATGCACACACACATGCACACACACACACATGCGCACACACACACACACACACACGCACATGCACACACACAGACACACACATGCACACACACACGCGCGCGCGCGCACATATACACACTCACATACACACACATGTGCACACACACATGCACACACACATGCACACACACATACACACACACAAACACACACACACACACACACACACACACAGAGTTCAGTTCAGTTCAATCTCTTAACTCTGAGATGGGTTGTTGAGGCACCACTGATGACTTTCGGACAATCTTCCTTCATCGATCTCTATCCTTTGTGGCTCGCTGTGAGTCAGCAAAAGTCAAGCCTGTCCACTCTTTGATGTTGTCTTTACACCTCTTTCTCTGCCTGCCTCTCCTTCTCCCACCTGATACGGTACCTTGCAGGATGGTCTTGGCCAGCCCACTGCCTCTTGACACGTGACCGTACCACTTCAGCTTTCGCTTTTCACGATTGAGAGCAGGTCTTCGTGCTGTCCAAATGCTCTCCTGATCCTGTTGCTGACTTCCTCATTCGTGACATGGTCTTTTTATGAGATGTTCAGAATCTTGCGATAGCTTCTCATTTCCAGGGCTTGCATCCGTCTCTGTAGTTCAGATGTGAGTGTCCAGGACTCGCATGCATACAAGAGTACGGAGATGGCCAGCGTGCGCATGAGCCTGATCTTCGACGCGAGAGTGATATTTCTGTCACGCCATATTGGCTTCAACTTTGCCAATGCTGCTGTTGTTTGTGCTAACCTGGACAGTATCTCTGGTTTAGACCCTTCATCAGTCACAATAGATCCCAGGTATTTGAAGTTGTTCACAGCTTCCAGTTTTTGGCCCTTCACTTTGATTTCCATTTTGAAGCCCCGAGGGTTGTTCGTCATTACCTTGGTCTTCTCGGCACTGATCTCCATGCCATATCCCTGTGAGGTATTGTCCAGGTGCTCAACAAGGCTATTCAGCTCTTCTTCACTTCCTGCTAATCCATCAATGTCATCAGCAAACGTAAGTTGGTGATCTTTCTGCCACAGATGCTGATTGATCCTTCGTGGTCTGCTAGGGCATCAGTCATTATCCTTCGAGGAAGAGGTTGAAGAGTATGGGGAGAGTAGACAGCCCTGTCTGACTTCGACCGTTGTCCTGAATCATTCGCCTGTGGTACCATTGAACAGGACTGCGCTGGTCGCTTTGTCATTGAGATGTTCGACGACTTTGATGATCTTGGAACTGATGTTGTAGCTTCTCATTGAGGCCCACAGCGCAGCATGCCAGACTCTGTCAAATGCTTTCTTAAAGTCTATAAAGACACGGTACAGATCTTGTTGGTGTTGTAGATGTTTCTTACACAGGACTCTCAGATTGAAGATCTGTTCGGTGGTGCTCCTACCTGGTCTGAAACCTGCCTGCTCTTCAGCAATGATTTTCTCTGCCTGAGGTTTTAATCTGTTCAGCAGTACTTTCAGCATGGTCTTGCTGGGATGGCTGATGAGGCTGATCGTGCGGTAGTTCTGGCACATTTGCAGGTTGCCTGTCTAGGTCAATGTAATCGCTAGGGACTGTGTCAACGGGGTACACACACAGAGGCTAAGACAAAGTCAAAACATCGAGGTGCTAATATTTTCCGTGATGAAAGCTCAGTAGTGCGACATGCATGACTGGGAAATACGAGGCCTTCGTGTCTTGCTGTCACCTGTCATTCAAAGCAAAGGGCCAGACCCGTGGCCGAGTGGTCAGCGCGCTCGGCCTGCAGTCGCTTGCGGCTAGTGGGTGCGGCGTTCGAAGCTCCGCAGTTTCCAAAGTTGCATTCTTGAGCAAGATGATTGACTCTCATTGTTTCTCCCCACCCAGGAGTTAAGTGCGGTACCTGTGAGGGCAGCGTTTGCACGCCGTAATGTGAATAACACGTGTGTGCAGTCATGCGCCAGCATCGGACTGTGATACTCCCCAGAGTAGGGAGTTAGCGCTGATGAGTGTATGCACCTTATCTGTAAGTCATCAAATGTGAATAACACGTGTGTGCAGTCATGCGCCAGCATCGGACTGTGATACTCCCCAGAGTAGGGAGTTAGCGCTGATGAGTGTATGCACCTTATCTGTAAGTCGTCAGGTGCCAGGGAAGAATTGTTCAAGCGACCCAATGATCAGGGGGTAAAATGTGAAGCGGTTTGAAACCCTGCCATGGATTATAAGTCGCTATATAAAACAACACCTTTTCTTTATCTTTATCTCCTGCTGCAATCGAGCTATGTTTTCTTTTGTCTGCTGCCATGCATTTATGCTCACGTAATCAATGAATGGATGCATGAGGACTGCATGATGATGCACTTCATTTACTTCTGGATATTGTCTTCTGTTTATACATTTTGAAATCCGTTCATGTCGTGTCTCTGAGTGCAGAAATCTATCATTCCTCATCCCTGTGGGGGGTTTTATGTGTGTAAGTAGGTATGATAAGAAACAAATATTCATGTAATATGTGGATCATTAACATAATTTACTCACTCGTGCATTATCTGTGAATATTTGCAGTAAACGTTATTTTCTGTGGTGGAGGTGAACATATCTAACATTTTTGGAGTGTGAACGATTATGTAATCGGCTTGCAGGGGTGGGTGGGTGGATCTCTTTTGTAAAACAATATACGTTGTGAAATAAAATCAACTTCAAGGTACGTACACGTACAAGATTTGTATATCGTCTGGCGATAAGCATGTTACATGTCGTGCCCCCTGGGGGATAGTTCATGACCTTTGACCCCTACCTGACACTTAACCTTCACATGTGGCTCCAAGTAGCTGCTAGCATGCAGCAGCTGCCACACCCTGGGACATCCCTTCGACTGGCGGGCTGAACGAGGTGAGGGTAGCCTACTAGTCTGAAACCCTCGGTGAACTTAAGAAACTGCTCGTACCAGCATGCAACGACTGTTTCGGCAGAGCAGGCGGAAGAAATCTTCATGATTCGACGGCTGCGAAGGCGATCCAGCAACACACTGCGGAGTGCCCAGGGCGAATCAGAGCACTCAGAAGACTTGGCCGTCCTGTGCAACCAAGGAGGTCTCCAGACGTCACGATCTTCCCTACGGCTTGATCAAGATCTCTAAGGCCGAGAGAGCGTGGGATTTTCAGCGTGCAAATGTATTTCCACTTAAAATTCTTTCACGCACGGGTCTCGTTGTGCAGTCATCATTTTGGACCACGAAGTCACATGTGTATTCATGAAAGATGACGGCACACCGTCTTACGCGGCCCCCGAGAGACCACTAAGGAGAAGAAGAAGGTAATACACCGAGAGACCACTAAGGAGAAGAAGAAGGTAATACACCTAGAGCCAAGAGAGAGTTTTTTACATACTGGCATTCCAGCCATCCAGAGAGAAACCAAACCTGCATTTCTCCGGTCTTGTCGAAGTGACGGAAAATAAGACCATACGCAGTCAACAGGGAAGCAACGTTATGGGTGCTGTAGCGTCGGTATAGAGTACATACCGATAAATGCGCACTTGCAAGCACACAAAAACATGCCCACGCACACACACAGCATCATATACGTACACATGCGCATGCACACACGCACAGATAAACATATACGCACCCGACCTCGATCACTATATACACAATCATATACATACACGAACTCTCTCACTCTCTCTCTCTCTCTCTCTCTCTCTCTCTCTCTCTCTCTCTCTCTCTCACACACACACACACACACACACACACACACCACACATACAACACACACACACACACATACACCACACACACCCACATACACACACATGCACATACACACACAACACACACACATGCACACACACACACACACACAAGCACACGCAAACAAACACACACACTCACACACCACGTGCGCACACGCACAGAGATAGAGAGAGAGAGGGACATACACACACGTGCACGCGCACGCATACGCACACGCACATGCGTTGACTAACACATACATGAGTCCGCGTACATGCGCGCACACACACATAAACAAGCACACCCTTACATGCATATGCACTCACACACACACGAACATATACATTCACAAAATCACACACCTTCACACATCTACACACACACACACATACACACATACGCACACACATACACACATACAAACACACATACGCACACACACATACACACATACGCACACACACACATACGCACACACACATACTCACATACGCACACACACACACACACATACGCACACACACATACACACATACGCACACACACATACACACACACATACACACACACATACGCACACACACATACACATACGCACACACATACACACACACATACACACATACGCACACACATACACACATACGCACACACACATACACACACACACATACACGCATAAGCACACATACATACGCACACACATAGACACACACACACACAAACACGCACGCACGCACGCACCTCATCCTAACCTCTTCACCACACATGTACTTTGACACCTTCACCATTTCACTCTCAGTCTTCAAAGTCTGTGGGGAACGGCCCCGATCCCAGAAGGTGCCACGGCCCCTCCAGCACCCAGGTTCTTGAACCGGTCGGTCGCCGCGTCAGGCACTAAATGCTCCTGATTACAGTACGCCTCCATCCCCCCTCCTATAATGGCCGCCTGATTGCCGCTCCTGTCTGTTTGCGCAAGAGCTCTGCCCTTAATTGGAGTGAACAGACGACCGCGAGGCTGGCGATGAGAGACTGTTTGCCCGGCAGCTGCTGTGCAAATGACGGCCCCTGCAGCAGGAATGGAAGTCATCATCCTAAATCTCGTAGATTCCGACTTACCGTCACCACGGCATCTTCTGCTGAATCGCCAGTAATGGAGGTCGGGTGGAAGTTCTGACATCGGTCTCTGCGGATTCGCAGCCAACGCACGCCGACTCTATCGCCAGTAGATATCCCAGCCTGTTGACAGAGATGATGGGCGACCCAGACGGCAAAATTTCATCGTCAGTTTTCTTTCTCTTCAGATTTCTCTGCAAATTTACGTTTGATTTACTGACATTTAAAGCGCAGAGCTCTTACGATGACGTCTTCAGGCGTCTAAATGCCAGAGACTTTAGTTCACTTGACTTGAAGTTCACTACGCCTTCTAAAGTTACCGGTCTGTCAACAGAGTTTTTGCAAGCTGCGTCGCTAAAGTACGTTCAAGTTTTTGAAGACGATGCCGTTATGAAGATAAGATTGACAGAGAGACTAGGAACAGAAGAGATTGATGTTATTTCCATTTCCCATTTCGCCACTTATCACAATGCTTGGTAGTAGTATCCATTTAACTTCTTTTTTAATGGTATCAACTCTCTCTCTCGTGTTCACTTGAGTAATTCGACTTCCTCCAAACAAATAATTTGGATTCCGCGATATTTTGCTTGTAAGTACCTTTTTACGAAAACCGCGTACCTCACGAAAATATGGCTTTATTTTTTACAAGAAAGGAAGTTCAAACACTTATCTTTAAAATTCATGCAAGCTGTAATTTCATAAGAAAACTATGACTGTCCACTTTTGAAAGAGAGAGAAAGAGAGAGAGAGAGAGAGAGAGAGAGAGAGAGAGAGAGAGAGAGAGAGAGAGAGAGAGAGAGAGAGCTTAATTCAAATGCAATTAATTTGTTTCTAACACTTGCTAATTCAAAAGCAAAAAACAAACCGCGCTTTTTTTTCGATTTCCCCAGTGGCTCTTGACACTATCTGCGTCGAGTTTTTAAAATAATCCGACAAACACAAAAGACGAAAATTTTAAACTGAATAATTCCATGCATGAGTCACTGGAAACCAGTCATGTTCCAAACCAGTCTATCACGGAAAGACTCGGTAGAAACAAGATTCATTAAAAAAAAATCATTTATCTATTCTCTTCCTTTAAAGAGGTTTACCCGTGGACAACTTCTGTCACCTTCCAATGGCCCTCTGACTTCAAACATGGAGACGACGACAACAACGAGCGCTCGTCACGAGCGCTAATGTCTGAAAAGTTTAAGTCCCTTTCGAAACGAAACGCTTCTCAGTTGGAATACCTTCGACTTTTAATGCTAGCCTATCCTAGTCCTGGAAACCAGCGTTTTTTATAGTCACTATTTTCATGTTCAGAGTTGAGCGCTCACAGCGAAAACTGGCGAACCCCGAAGCTTTCCTCCTAACTGAATATGTCCATGCAGGCGTTCACCGTCAGTGTTGGTCTCTGAACAATATTAAAAAACTTCTTTCGAAAGGAAACGCGCCTCTAGTCCTCGCGAGAGGACTGCGTGTCATGCATTATTACTGCGTGTCATGCATTAGGACTGCGTGTCATGCATTAGGACTGCGTGTCATGCATTAGGACTGCGTGTCATGCATTAGGACTGCGTGTCATGCATTAGGACTGCGTGTCATGCATTAGGACTGCGTGTCATGCATTAGGACTGCGTGTCATGCATTAGGACTGCGTGTCATGCATTAGGACTGCGTGTCATGCATTAGGACTGCGTGTCATGCATTAGGACTGCGTGTCATGCATTAGGACTGCGTGTCATGCATTAGGACTGCGTGTCATGCATTAGGACTGCGTGTCATGCATTAGGACTGCGTGTCATGCATTAGGACTGCGTGTCATGCATTAGGACTGCGTGTCATGCATTAGGACTGCGTGTCATGCATTAGGACTGCGTGTCATGCATTAGGACTGCGTGTCATGCATTAGGACTGCGTGTCATGCATTAGGACTGCGTGTCATGCATTAGGACTGCGTGTCATGCATTAGGACTGCGTGTCATGCATTAGGACTGCGTGTCATGCATTAGGACTGCGTGTCATGCATTATGACTGCGTGTCATGCATTAGGACTGCGTGTCATGCATTAGGACTGCGTGTCATGCATTAGGACTGCGTGTCATGCATTAGGACTGCGTGTCATGCATTAGGACTGCGTGTCATGCATTAGGACTGCGTGTCATGCATTAGGACTGCGTGTCATGCATTATTACTGCGTGTCATGCATTAGGACTGCGTGTCATGCATTAGGACTGCGTGTCATGCATTAGGACTGCGTGTCATGCATTAGGACTGCGTGTCATGCATTAGGACTGCGTGTCATGCATTAGGACTGCGTGTCATGCATTAGGACTGCGTGTCATGCATTAGGACTGCGTGTCATGCATTAGGACTGCGTGTCATGCATTAGGACTGCGTGTCATGCATTAGGACTGCGTGTCATGCATTAGGACTGCGTGTCATGCATTACGACTCTGTGTCATGCATTAGGACTGCGTGTCATGCATTAGGACTGCGTGTCGTGCATTAGGACTGCGTGTCATGCATTAGGACTGCTTCTAGGAAACCTCTCTGGGAAGGATGGATGGATGGATGGTGTTTTACGGCCTATCAGCCTTTGTAGGCTATGTAAGGCCATCAAGCACGAAAATCAATAGAACAGTTTGCAGTAAACGTAATGCAGTAACGGTGTCCCTAGTTATTCGCCTCTTACGAATCGCGTAGGGAGACGCAGTGGGTCAATTCATACCCCGAACCCACAGGGGGAACCTCTCTGGGACAGGCAGCTTTTGTATTTGCCATTTTCTGACAGGTATAACGAGTATTCTCGTTCAGGCCGAAAACCCAGCAGCACAAAAACAAAAGCACCACAGATGGAAGCGATAATCATTTATCTGTTGTATCCTATAGTTTCATGACGATTGAAGATCAAATAAGAGAGTTTTTGATATTTTTCTAAAACCATCCAAGTTTTGTTGGCAATCCCAGGCAGGACCTGCTGTTTAGGGGGGTCGACGTCAGCCAGGAAAGGGTTAATGAATTCAATGACTTATCCATGTCGGCGTCAGAATTGACCGTAATGTTCCTGTTTGCACGACTATCATCGACTGTTCGAGGAATGATGGTAAAAAAAGGGATTGAAAAAAAAGAGCTACACGTCGCACCCATTTTCTTTTCAATTCTGTCTTTTTTATGCAGTATCCAGACTCCAAAATGAAACCTCATTGCCGACTTTTTCCCTCCTCGGTTTTTCTCTCCGTCCTGGAGGAGTGCCGCTCCCCCCCCCCCCCCCCCCCCCCCCCAGCTCTCTGAAGGAGCGTCTTGGCCACTTCCGGTGCTCCCGTCATCCTCAGGCCACGACGCAGAGGACGATGGGAAGGCGGAGTGCTAATCACCGCCATTCATTCCCACAGACAGCAACACAAGGCAAGGCTTGTCGCTGCCACGATTGCCCAGGTCTCGTTCACATTGACGACATTACTGTATTAACGTATGTTGTCTCAAACTGCCATCCACTAATGGTTTGGGGGTAATAATAGACCCACCGCGTTTCCCAATGCGATTCGTAAGAGGAGGATGACTAGGGACATTGGGATTTGCTTTGTTCCTACTCTAACTTGCTCTTCAGCTTTTGCGAACAATGGCTTTATATAGCCTTCAAAGCTGATAGGCCGTAATGCATTTCATCCATTTATTCATTTGTTCGTTCAATTGTTCAATCATTCATTCATTCATTCATTCATTCATTTATTCATACATGCACATATTGCCTTTCTCCACCCCTGGCTGCCATTTCCGTAGTGACGTCACAGTCAGCTCGACCTCCGCCGCTCCTCCTGTTCTCGTTGTCACTTGATATAAACTAAGTAAGTGTAAAAATGGTCGGTCGCGTAGTTCTATGAAAAGACATTATCATTTAAATGTATATTTTTAAAGTGGGTACAATAAGCTGGCACTTTCATTCTAGTTATTCGCTACATACAAACATGACATTTCTTATCAAAATAAGAACAAAACATAATAAATATAGGATGGGGCAGCATGAATCGGACGAAATATATTGCCAACAGTCAAGATCAAAATGCCCTCACAGAATAATCGGAATTCAAATCACCTCTCTGGCAGTTGGTGTGAAGGAGCGATGGATGTCTGTGCGTGTCTCGGGAGGACGAATCTTCGTCTGCAGGTATTTCTCTTGCATGGAATTCAACGTGGATGTTCGGCACCTATCATATCATGAGCGAATTCCTCCTCAGTCGATTCCGAGAGTCGTCGAACGTTTGCAGTGTGAACTCGGCTTCCATGGGAGGGTCAGTGCTCTCATTCGCCACCAGCTGTCCCCCTGCAGGAGCAGAAGACAAATAATCCCAGCCGACCCTGGATGTCCCTGCAAGGTTGTAGCTTTCAAAGGGCTTGACTGACTTTCCTCATCAAACCGGCTTTTCTCGAGGATGTGCCTCATGTTGCTAGGAATCTCTGTCATTATGTGATTGGTACTTTTGAGTCTAGCTGTTTCCTTTGCTGCAATTAATGACTATGTGCTGTTTAGGACTTGGCTCATTGATGTATATAACAGGCATAAGTAAAATTGTCAAGCGGGAAAAGTTTCATTATGTCCGAAATGTTTCCTTGTTGTAATCATCGCTGTCATTTTCATTGTAATTAAGGCCGTATTTGTTGCTGTTGTAGTTGCTGTTGCTGCCGCTGCTACCCCTGCTGCGTGAAACTGAGTTTCGTTGCTGCTGTTGCTAATGCTCTTGACGTAAGCACGTGTTTGTTTCACTACTTTGTCTGTTGCTCATTGACGCCTTCTCTGGCACTGTTGCTCAGCAAGGTATTGTGACGTTTGTAATTTAGATGCTTTTCATTTTGTTTCGATGTCATTTGATTGTATATGTTGCAATGGTTGTGTTGCAGTAGGTCTTTACAGTTCTTGCTGCTGTTGCTGTTTTTGTTGTTTCTGGGTTTTTTCTTTGGGGACTGGATGGGGATGGGGGTTAGTTTTTTTTCTTATTAGGAAGTAAATACGGGAGAAAAGGAAAGCATCATTAACATGGTCACATCCTCCTCCTCCTCCTCCTCCTCCTCCTCCTCCTCCTCCTCCTCCTCCTCCTCCTCCTCCTCCTCCTCCTCCTCCTCCTCCTCCTTCCTCCTCCTCCTCCTCCTCCTCCTCCTCCTCCTCCTCCTCCTCCTCCTCCTCCTCCTCCTCCTTCTCCTGCTCTTCCTCCTCCTCCTCCTCCTCCTGCTCCTCCTCCTCCTCCTGCTCCTCCTGATCCTCCTGCTCCTCCTCCTCCTCCTCCTCCTCCTCCTCATCATCATCATCATCATCATCATCACCTCAGCAGCACCAATAGCAGCATTAAATCACCATCCAAATCATCAATAAATTCATTATAATCATAACTGCTGGTTCTGTTTTTGAAATAAAGTCCCAGTACTCTTGAAGTCATTTGCTTTTGAGAATTTTTTCTGCAGACATAATTTATCATCCACGTACAAACTTGCTAGACCTTGCTAACTACTGGAGTATAGACTGAATAGAAAAAGATGTGCACAGTAACCGACAATGTATTCTTTCTTGAGCCATGGTGGCCCTGAAAAGGGCCGTTCAAAGGCAAGCGTGTAACAAAGGGGGTAGAGCCTCCCGCCCCGGGATGGAGAGCGAAGTGTCACAAGACATGGCAGCTCCGTCTCTGTGGCAGCGGCAAAGTTCCGTCCCAAGTGGCTTTTGGTCTTGTGACACTTCGCTCTCCATCCTGGGGCGGGAGGCTCTACCCCCTTTGTTACACGCTTGCCTTTAAACGGCCCTTTTCAGGGCCACCTTGGCTCAAGAAAGAATATAATTATTTTCGGTTACTGTCCACACCTTTTTCTTTTCGGTCAATAATCCGACCGACCCCGGCACCCCATTGTTTACTGGAGTATACATCGTTAAGATGAATGAGTTTTCCTTTGGAATTGACTAATCCGCGTTGAAAGACATCCCTCCCCCCCCCCCCCTCTCAGCCTATCCTCCCCCCCCCCCCTCTCTCCCTCCCAACCCCACCCCCCTTCTTAGACTTCATAATTTCTGGCAAGGCCTGTGCGAAAATCTTTGGCTGGAAAATCTCTACGGAGGCGATAATAGATATATCTCGTAGTGGTGCAGAACACCTTGCAGTGGTTGCTGCGTAAACAACTACGACCTCAGAGGTAAAGAATGCTTGCATCAGGATGCTACGGTTAAAACTGTTGCTTGCATTCACTGTATGGATTTCATGGAAATAAAATAAGCGTTGCTGATGGGTCCGCTGTCTGCAAATGACCGCTAAAACTGTCCGTTTCTCTGCGGAAGAACACAAGCGTAGCTTTTCTTCTCTCTCTCGTTCTCTCTCTCTCTCTCTCTATCTCTCTCTGTCTCTGTCTCTCTCTATCTCTCTCTCTACCATCCATCCATCCATCCATCCATCTCTCTCTCTCTCTCTCTCTCTCTCTCTCTCTCTCTCTCTCCCTCTCTCTCTCTCTCTCCCACTCTCTCTCTCTCTCTCTCTCTCTCTCTCTCTCTCTCTCTCTCTCTGTGTGTGTGTGTGTGTGTGTGTGTGTGTGTGTGTGTGTGTGCGTGCGTGTGTGTGTGTGTGTGTGTCTGCCTGCCTGCCTGCCTGTCTGTCTGTCTGTGAGTGCTTTGTCTTTCTTTATTTGCTTTTCTTTGTTTTTTATTTTTTTCCTTCTTTGTCTTTCCTCCTTTGTCTGTCTCTCTTTGTTTATATGTCTATTCTTCGTTGTTTGTCTTTTCCTCATTCTTCCCTTCTTAGCATTAATGTTTCCCAACGGAGAGAAAACTGGACCACTGCGTTCGTTCTCAACTGATCACATTTCATGCGCTTTCACAGCGTGACCGTGCTTGGCGAGGCTGAGGAGCATTTTCTGTTTGAAGAACCCATCTTCACTTCCTCTGTCTCTTTCCATCATGTTGTCGTCAGTCACTGGCGCTGAGTCGTGAATTCCGGGGACTGGAGCGAAGAACGCCGTACGCTATGCGAGTCTCAGCTCTCTTCAAGAACAAGACGTCGGGTTGTTTCCGCTCCATTCACACAACTGATCATCCTCAGACAGCGCCGACTTGCGCAGCCTCCGGAAACAATCAAAAACAGAATCGATATGGAACAAACAGTACCCAGAAGTCTTTTGTCTATCCTCCGTTGTCCCATTTCCGCGTCGTTTTTTCCCTTTCCGGATTTTGGATGCACCCGTCTTCTCCACCTGACCGGAAGAGGAAAGCGGCGTCGGACGCCGTCCCGTCGCCCCTGGCAACGCTGCCGTCAAACGCAGGCGTGGCACGTGAGCGAAGATTCATGGTCAATTTCACCAGACGGAGAGTGCAGCGCCAGATGAATAATGACCTTCCCGCGGGCCCCGCCTACGTCTCACACAAAATCCACACGTCCTCACTTTGTCACACCTCGGGGGCACAATTTACCAACATCCCAGGTGGGAGCCTGATTGGTAATAGAAGGCTTGAGTTTCTATGTGATCACGTAGGATCATGTGATCCTGGGTGGAAATTTTTTTGAAAGGGAGAGAAGGGGGAAAGGGTGGTAGAGAGAGAGAGAGAGAGAGAGAGAGAGAGAGAGAGAGAGAGAGAGAGAGAGAGAGTGACAGATAGACAGATAGACAGACAGACAGACAGACAGACAGACAGACAGACAGACAGACAGACAGACACACAGACAGACAGACACCAGACAGACAGACAGACACACACACACACACACACACACACACACACACACACACACACACACACACACACACACAGACTCACAGACAGACACTCTTAAAGACACTCTAACACACACAAACACATGCACACTCGGAAACATGTGTTCGCGCGGGCACACACACACACACACACACACACACACACACACACACACACACACACACACACACACACACACACACACGTACCCGTGCGCACGCGCAAGCATACGCAGACACATGGATGCAGACAGACAGGTAACTAAATACGTAGACAAACTGACCAAGTGAGAAAGAGAAGAATTTTGACTAACGCGGCAATTGCATCTTTTCTTTAAACTGTCACAGTGCCCGAAAATAAAAACTTACTTCAAACCAATATTCGATAGTGTTCACAAAGACCTCATGGGTCATCATCGGAATCGCTTTTTACGAGTTTTTAAATGTTTTTCGCTGGGGATTGAAGAAAATGCGTTAATACGTTTTCGTGACAAGAGAGCACACACGCTATAAGCCCACCAGTCCCTCCCTCATCGATTCCAATCACTTTCTGGTTATCGAATTCCTCGCTGCCTGGATGGGCGCCGATAAAACGACGCATGAAACTTTCAATGAAAAGTGCTTCCATTTCATTATGCCTCTCTGCCTTGTCACGCAGAAAACTCTCACCCGCGCCGACAACCAATATCTACCTCCGTACCTCCGGGGCATCTAATTTTCCGCGCGGCTGTATTGGTTTGCGTGGTGTCTACTGGCAAGTTGAGCCTGTGAGGCCGACGCCATTGTTCAAAACGGTGACATATTTAGCCAGCCCAGTCTCCTCTCGCCATCTTCATTACCGCCTGCAATAAACCCTCCCCTCCTGGGAACAGAAACGGGTATAATGACCGCTCCCTAGGTGAGGCTTCATATCCGAGTCTGCGCATAAATGCCAGGAGAGGTTTCGTGGGGATTCTGGGTCAGTGTGCCCCGCGGACGTAGACTGATAGTGGTTTTGACGAGGTTTCTCTGCTGCACGAGCTTTCATGCGTGGGCTGGAAATTCTAAAAGAAGGAGATTGTCTACACATACACGTATGTACAAATGATAAAAGTCTGTTTGTTGCTTGCCTAAAGGCTTCAGAACGGGAACAGTGACAAAGAGTGTGAGCACATGAGTACATAATTATTTGGAATCACCGCGTCCCTGAGATGGTTTTAGCCAATGTTCATGGGTTTTTTTTGTTTTTTTAAAAAATATAAATGTATTTCAAGAGCAATTAGAACATATTTCAGCTGACGTCATCTTTCTGTCGGTGGGTGTTTGTGCGTGATGATACAATGCTACAATGCTAACAAAGACGTTTGCTACCAGGGAAGGGATTTCATTGAGGGAAATTAACATAAAAAAGGAAGGAGGAAACACGGAAATGGGGGTGGGGGATTGGGGGGGGGGAGTGGGGGGGGGGGAGTGGGGGGGGGGGGAGTGGGGTAGGAATGGAGGATGCAGGGAGTGGGGGAGGGCGGTAGGGTGGGTGGCATGAGTGTGCTTAGATTACCGAGAGGAAGCAGAAGGTTAAAGCCGTTTCTTAACTGGTGTTTGCTAAGTCTTGGTAAATACTGTCCAAGTATTCGGTCAAAAATTGCCGGGTCTTGGGATATATTCGCTGAATATTTGGTCAAGTGTTCCGGTTCTTCATTGGATTTTTGCCAAGACTTGGCAAATATTTGCGAAGACTTGGGATATTGGCTCGACAGGTAATGCCAATCGCTATTGGCGCAAGATATTCGTGAGATCCCCTCAGAGCATAATTGTGAAAAAATATATCGCTTTGTTTACATTTACAGCCATTGCACACTTACGGTATGGGCATGATGCCGATCGATGCCATATTGCAAATGTCTTTTGTTTGCGAGATCTTGGCTTGGTTTCGTCAAACTATTAAGATTTGCCAAGACTTATCGCAATAGTTGCCGAAATTTTGGCGAATGTTTGCCAATAAGTAATTTGTCAAGACTTGGAAAATAATAGCCAAGATTTATTTGTCAATTAAGAGCATGCTTAAGATCATTCTACTTCACTACAGACTTCGCCTACTGGCGAAAGTGTCTCTAGCCCAGTTGACATCACGTGATGGAAGGTTTTCGTCCGAAATATGCAAATGGAGGTCACACAAGAGGCTTGTGGGATAGCCGATCTGCTCCCTCACATACGCCTTTAAAGTAGTTCTAAGACCATTTCTCACAAAACTCTTAACTTACTCTTGTTGAGCGTTTATTCGATAAAATAAAATGTTTGTGTTGAAAGGGAAAAAGGTTTTGACATCTGAATGATTTCTGTAAAATGTGGACAGAAACATAGTGTCAGATCAATTTATTTTTGGCGCAATGCTGTAATGCGAAGGGTCAAATCTATTACGCATTCATTGCAAACAATGCAGAGTCAATACTGACTCGGGTTCACAGAGTGGCTTAAGATAGGACAGGGGAAGAGGGTGGTCGATGGGGTTGGAGGAGGGGGATAGGGGATATAAAGAGCTGGTGGGAGGGAGGAGGACGGGAAAGATCTTGAGCCAGGGAGGCAGTAGGTAAAGTAACTGCGGGAATCGTCGAATTGAAGACAAACAAAATGCAATGAAATCAATGTCTTAATGTGTCGTGTACATTTTCCAGATGAAAGAAAAAACTTTTCAAAGACTTGACGAAGAGTCTACGACCCGAAATGCTGTGCTTACTGCCTTCTCTCATCTAGGAAACGTCCACAAGTAAAGATATTGACTTCGATACATTTTGTTTTTCTCAGATATTCAGATGCAAATTAAGGTGCGAGTTAACTTTAGTCGTGACTAGACTAGATCCGGGTCAAAGACCTTGAACGTCTGCTGGTGAATGATATGAGTCGAAGAGCCAGCCGATAAGAATAAGCAAAGCAATGGTAGGCGACATGAAAATCCAACAATGCACGGATGCAGATAATTTTGTTTTTGAAGAGAAACAAGCAAGAAGAGAACTTTGTCATGTCGGCGTCAATAGTGCAAGTTGCTGTGAACACTCCAAAGTGACAAGCATGTTTTCTGCTCGGCCCTTTCTGACTCCCTGCAAAGTCGTCGTGGGAGACGTTATGAAAAGGGAATCGGACGTTTGTTCACGACTTCTTTCCGTTATAATGCGACTTATTCATCTGAAATACCCTGCCATTAAGCACGCACACACATACACACACACACACACACACACACACACACACACACACACACACACACACACTCACACACACACACTTTCTTATTTTAGTTGCTCGAATATACTACATCCCAATCCACGTTAAACCTACCCAATTTATAAATTTTTCTCTCTCTATGTCTTTCTCTTTCTCTTTGTCTCTGTCTGTTTCTGTCTCTCTGTCGCTGTCTCAGTCTCAGTCTCTGTCTGTCTGTCTGTCTGTCTGTCTGTCTGTCTGTCTGTCTGTCTGTCTGTCTGTCTGTCTGTCTGTCTGTCTGTCTGTCTGTCTGTCTCTCTCTCTCACACACACACGCACACACACACACACACGTACACACGCGCGCACGCGCGCGCACACACACACACACAGTCTCTTTCTTCAATCGTTATTGTTAATGCTTTTAATCTGCCTTCGTCCTTATTTCTGAGGGTCTCTGCTCTCTGTATGTTTTCCTGACTCCATATGTACGCTATATGTCTGTCAAAGTATGTGTACGTCTGCATGTGAATGTGTGTCCCTCTGTGCGTGTGTACATATGCATGCATCCTCTCTGTCTCTCTCTCTCTCTCTCTCTCTCTCTGTCTCTCTCTCTCTCTCTCTCTGTCTCTCTCTCTCTCTCTCTCTCTCTCTCTCTCTCTCTCTCTCCCCTCTCCCCCCTCCCTCTCTCTCTCTCTCTCTCTCTCTCTCGCTCCCTTCCTCTCTCTCTCTCTCTCTC
>JAWQFJ010012850.1:0-5000 GCA_034096865.1 Theodoxus fluviatilis | reverse complement strand
CTCATCACCGGAACCTGTCACATGCACACTCGCACAGCAGACTATGCTCAACACGCACTGGTGTTTACTAATTACTTTTTAAACCTTGCAGGGATTGAGAGCTGACAACGACCTTGCAGTGATTGAAAGCTGACAACGACCTTCTCATAAGAATGCAAACTCTGTCTTTCAAAGCCTATTCATTCGTTTTACGCTTTTCTAGAGAGACAAGTTTGCAAAGTGTGTTATCGTTGATATTTACATTATAGTAGCCAAACGAATGAGAATAGGGGTGGGGGCGGGGTGGGGGGTGGGGGGTGGGGGAGAATTGTGTTAGACTGTTACTTGATGCAGAATGCAAATTTTTGCTGACGTCTTCAATACATTCATCTTTTACATTGAAGATAACACATTTATTTCCTGTATCATTGAATGTTCCACGTGTGACAAGTCAGCTTTCTGAAATGCTTGATATACTTGATTAGGATTGTTTATTCTATTGACATATATTTTGAAAGTGAGATCTCCATAACAACGTCTCAGTGACAACTTTCTAATTTTGATACATTACACACCACCCTATTTAATTTTTATACTTTTTTTAAATCTGAAAAGGACGTCAGAAAAAAAAGCAAAGCCTCGGCCACATGATGGAATTCGTTATATATGTAATTCTGCATGATCTGAGCAAAGATGTGAAAACTTTGCGGGAAAAAAACACACAAAAGGTGAGAGTCTGATGTCATAGGATTGAGAGAAGCGCAGAAGGAACTGGATGAGAACTGTGAGAAGATAGAAAACGCGCCCGAAGAGGCAGAAAGGAGAGGTCGGAAAAACAATGTCATTTTGTATGGTGTGAAAGAAGATCCACGTGAAACCCACAAGGAATGCCAATAAAAATTCCTTCAATCTCTCAACGAAGCCATTCCAGACCTCAACCTACAGGAAGAGGACATTGCACACCTACGCAGGCTTGGAAGGGCGTCCAACAGAGATCGACCAATCCTTGCACAACTTCTGAGAACAAATGTCAAAATCAAAATCCTGGAAAATAGGAACACACTTAAGGAGAGGGACATGAACGTAGCCTGCGATCTCACATTAAAACAACGTATGAAGCTGACAGAACTGAAAAAAAGGATTGCACTGGTACTGCCGTGGGGGCTACCTCATTGTAGCTGACCAACAGAGCCAAACTGATCAACTTAGCGATGCACATGAAGTGAACTACATCGGTAACCGAGCCATCCTGTAATGCCCCTTCATCTACGTTCTTATCTGCCTCCAGCGATCGACAAGAAGAAGAAGAAAACCTGCCTCCACCCGCACACGCCAAGGTACTCGAGAACGAGCCGGGCGCAGGGGTAAGAGATGGGAAGATGGCCAAGGCCCGAGGCACTCTAAACCACATAAAACAGTTCAAGATAGCATAACAATTCTTGCTTGGAATATTGAAGGATTGTTTAAAAAATGTATGAACCTGACTTCATCACGTCACTATATCAATATGATATAACCTGTATGTCTGAAACTTTTGTGACAACTATGGATACAGAAGGATTTGAAGATTTTGACACTTACATTGCACCGGCTAGAAGACTGTCTGGACATGGGCGAAATTCAGGAGGTGTCATTTGCCTTGTGCGTAGGTCGCTGAGACAGTTCATACTGAACATAAGTTGTAACTACGATATTATTGTGGCAGTACTGATAAGCAGAGAACTCATGGAGATGGAAAACGACACTCTTCTTGTAAGCACGTATGTTCCTCCACAAGGTTCTCCTTACTATGACTCAACCTATGCGACAGACTCCAATGGAATAACATTTTTGGAAGACTGCCTGCTAGATCTGCTGAGTCAAGCACCAGACTGCAACATTGTCCTTTGTGGAAACTTCACTGCTCGCACGGGAAGCGCTAACACGACATCAAATTTTGATATCAATGATATAAATAGTAACTTTTATGAAAATTCTAGGGAATATGCCGATAAATATATAAACAATTTTGGGCGATCCCTACTTCAAATGTGTCTGGGCCATGATTTGATAATCTTAAATGGATATGTCAATAGTCACGAAAGCGGAGGCTTCACATTTATCAGCTGTCACGGGTCTAGCTCAGTTGATTACTTCATTGTGTCCGAAAATCTGCTTCCTATTACTCAAAGCATCAGACTTGTGATAAATAAAATCGCATCTCAACTAGGAGTGGAACTGCAACTCGCTAGCAGTATCGGCTCGGCAGTTTCTCCTTTACATCCCAATGATGCTCATGTCCAAAAAATTATTTGGGATGAGGAGAAGTCTGAATCCTATCTGCAATGCCTATCACAAGGTAAATCAAACATTGACGAGGTGACAATTTGCAGATTGAGTGTCGACGAACTCACTGAATGGCTTACAAAATGCATGATGGAATCGGCAAATGACATGAAGAGAACCTTCACTTACAGGAATACCTCCAAAAACATAAGGCCAAAGTGGTTTGATGAAGAATGTCAAGCTCATAAACGACAAGTACGGAATCTCCTTGTGAAATACACACGCACACGCAAAGACAAAGATAGACAAACCTACACCGACAAAAGAAAATGCTATAAGAAACTTATTAAAACCAAAAGACGAGAATACAAGGAGTCCATTGTGAACTCGCTGGTTAAGTCGCACAAAAACCCTAAAACATTCTGGAAAGCCGTGAAGTGCGCCGCTGGCAGAAAACCCCACAATGCCAACGTAGACATATATACGTGGTTTACACACTTCAAATCTTTGTATGACACAAGTAAACCAGACCAAGGAATACAAGAGTCTGAATTGACCGACTCTGCCAGGGTTGTGCCTCACGAACGTATTAGACAAGAAGTACGCTTCACAATTGGACGCCTCAAAAACTCGAAAACCGCAGGTCACGATGAAATTTGAACGAAATGATCAAGATAGGCAGTGAGATCCTAGTTCCTCGCCTGTGTTGTTCAAATGAATCTTGTCCTCTTGCTCGTTCCCAAAGAAATGGGCAAAGTCTGTGATAATTCCTCTACATAAGAAAGGTGATCCCAACAAACCTGATAATTATAGAGGTATATCGTTGACAAGCTCCCTCAGTAAAGTATTTACATACATCTTGAAGACTAGATTGGAGGTGTGGGCAGAAGAACACAACATACTATTAGAGGAACAAGCAGGCTTTAGAAAACGGTACAGCACTGCCGACAACATATTTGTCGTTAACTCCCTAGTCCAAAAATACTTGAACAGAAAACGTAAACTGTGTGTTGCGTTTGTAGACTTCACCAAAGCTTTCGATCTGGTGAACAGAGATGCTATGTGGAGGATACTAAGTGACTACGGTTTGGATACAAACCTAATGAACATACTAGAGTCTATATACCGCCATGTTGATTGTTGTGTACGATGGAGCGGTCAGTCTACAGAGTGGTTTACGTCATCCTGTGGTGTGAAGGAGGGCTGCGTTTTGAGTTCATTCCTATTTTCATGCGTAATCAACTCGGTGGCCGCTTACTTCAAAGCAAAAGGCAAACATGGTGTACAACTGAAACCAAACGATGAACAGCGGTATACATTATTGTTTGCTGACGATATAGCGGTGCTGTCCGACACAGTAGTTTGCCTTCAGAATTAGTTGGCAGTCCTCAAAGAAGCAGCTAACAGGGTTGGTTTAAGAATCAATAAAAACAAAAATAAGATAGTAGTATATTTAGACGAGGCGGTCGCCTAGCGAGACACGAGAAATGGACCATAGGTAATGACAATATCGAAACAATCACAAGCTACAAAGACCTTGGGCTAATCTTGTCTAAAACACTTAGCCCAAATGTATCCCTCAGAGACCTAGCAGACAGAGCTAAAGCTGGTGTGATTCAAATCATAAGGATACTAAAAAGGATAGAATGCTTTTCTCCGGGCGTCTTTTTCAAAATGTTTGACACACAGATTCAACCGATTCTTTTATATGGTGCAGAGCTTTGGGGAACAGAGGCTTGTGATCCTATTGAAAAGGTGCATACATTTGCAATGAAGAAATTTATGAGTGTGTCCATTCGTACGCCTAACTGCATGGTCTATGGTGAGACAGGAAGGTTCCCTATGTGCAAAAAACCCCAAACAAAATATTTCAAATACTGGCTTAGGTTGACGAGTTTACCTGAAAGCCGGTATCCTAAGAAAACTCATGCTAACGGAAAATAAATTGGGATACAACAACTGGGCCTCAAAACTCAGGAATCTCCTTTTTGATTATGGCTTTCGTGACATGTGGTTATCGCAGGGAGTAAGTACTGTTAAAGCATTCATAAAGACGTTCAAGGAAAGAGCGTTTGACTGTTATCACGCACAATGGAGAGACAAGATAAATCGCAGTGAAGATATGAACTCTATAGAATGTTCAAAAGTGAGCTACAGCTATCGAAATACTTACATATACTTGACAAAAGAGTATTCAGAAACGCTTACATAAGGTTTAGACTAGGAGTAAGCGACATCCAAAGTAACAGAATGAGATATCATTCGAGGGACGAAAACAATCTTCTAAAATGCCAGTTATGCAATGACGTGCCAGAAGATGAAATACATGTTCTACTTATTTTCCCCAGTTATGAAGCTCTCAGAGCTATATACCTCATCGTTGATCAACAAAAAGTATTGATGGAAATTTTCAAATTAATGCTAGAAAGGGAAGATTAAAATGTTATTCGTGGGCTAGCCACATACCTCTATTATACAGAGAGAGAGAGAGAGAGAGAGAGAGAGAGAGAGAGAGGCAGAGAGAGAAAGAGAGGCAGAGAGAGAGAGAGAGAGAGAGAGAGGCACAGAGAGAGAGGCAGAGAGAGAGAGAGAGAGAGAGAGAGAGAGAGAGAGAGAATGGAACTTTGAATATCCTTTTGCAATACAATGTGCTGAATGTGATATTATCTAATGTCGTTCATTGCACAGAATCACAATATGATGAAATGTAGTGTAACCAGTGTGAGCAAATTGCACTATATTAACGACTATTTCCC
>JAWQFJ010012849.1:90000-98497 GCA_034096865.1 Theodoxus fluviatilis | reverse complement strand
GGGGTGCGGGACTACGGGGAGGAGGGTGGGGGTGGCGGGACTACGGGGAGGAGGGTGGGGGTGGCGGGACTACGGGGAGGAGGATGGGAGTGTCGGAACTACGGGGAGGAGGGTGGGGATGGCGGGACTACGGGGAGGAGGGTGGGGTGGCCGGACTACGGTGAGGAGGGTGGGGTGGCGGAACTACGGGGAGGAGGGTGGGGTGGCGGGACTACGGGGAGGAGGGTGGGGTGGCGGACTACGGGGAGGAGGGTGAGGGTGGCGGGACTACGGGGAGGAGGGTGGGGTGTCGGAACTACGGGGAGGAGGGTGGGGGTGGCGGGACTACGGGGAGGAGGGTGGGGGTGGCGGGACTACGGGGAGGAGGGTGGGGTGGCGGGACTACGGGGAGGAGGGTGGGGGTGGCGGGACTACGGGGAGGAGGGTGAGGGTGGCGGGACTACGGGGAGGAGGGTGGGGGTGGCGGGACTACGGGGAGGAGGATGGGAGTGTCGGGACTACGGGGAGGAGGGTGGGGGTGGCGGGACTACGGGGAGGAGGGTGAGGGTGGCGGGACTACGGGGAGGAGGGTGAGGGTGACGGGACTACGGGGAGGAGGGTGGGGGTGGCGGGACTACGGGGAGGAGGGTGAGGGTGGCGGGACTACGGGGAGGAGGATGGGGGTGGCGTGACTACGGGGAGGAGGGTGGGGTGGCGGACTACGGGGAGGAGGGTGGGGGTGGCGGGACTACGGGGAGGAGGGTGAGGGTGGCGGGACTACGGGGAGGAGGGTGGGGTGTCGGGACTACGGGGAGGAGGGTGGGGGTGGCGGGACTACGGGGAGGAGGGTGAGGGTGGCGGGACTACGGGGAGGAGGGTGGGGGTGGCGGGACTACGGGGAGGAGGGTGAGGGTGGCGGGACTACGGGGAGGAGGGTGGGGTGTCGGACTACGGGGAGGAGGGTGGGGGTGGCGGGACTACGGGGAGGAGGGTGAGGGTGGCGGGACTACGGGGAGGAGGGTGGGGGTGGCGGGACTACGGGGAGGAGGGTGGGGGTGGCGGGACTACGGGGAGGAGGGTGGGGGTGGCGGGACTACGGGGAGGAGGGTGAGGGTGGCGGGACTACGGGGAGGAGGGTGGGGGTGGCGGGACTACGGGGAGGAGGGTGGGGTGGCGGACTACGGGGAGGAGGGTGGGGTGGCGGGACTACGGGGAGGAGGGTGGGGTGGCGGGACTACGGGGAGGAGGGTGAGGGTGGCGGGACTACGGGGAGGAGGGTGAGGGTGGCGGAACTACGGGGAGGAGGGTGGGGGTGGCGGGACTACGGGGAGGAGGGTGAGGGTGGCGGGACTACGGGGAGGAGGGTGGGAGTGGCGGAACTACGGGGAGGAGGGTGGGGGTGGCGGGACTACGGGGAGGAGGGTGGGGTGGTGGGACTACGGGGAGAAGGGTGGGGGTGGCGGGACTACGGGGAGGAGGGTGGGGGTGGCGGGACTACGGGGAGGAGGGTGGGGTGGCGGGACTACGGGGAGGAGGGTGAGGGTGGCGGGACTACGGGGAGGAGGGTGAGGGTGGCGGGACTACGGGGAGGAGGGTGGGGGTGGCGGGACTACGGGGAGGAGGGTGGGGTGGCGGGACTACGGGGAGGAGGGTGGGGGTGGCGGGACTACGGGGAGGAGGGTGGGGTGGCGGGACTACGGGGAGGAGGGTGGGGTGGCGGACTACGGGGAGGAGGGTGGGGTGGCGGGACTACGGGGAGGAGGGTGGGGTGGCGGGACTACGGGGAGGAGGGTGGGGGTGGCGGGACTACGGGGAGGAGGGTGGGGTGGCGGGACTACGGGGAGGAGGGTGGGGTGTCGGGACTACGGGGAGGAGGGTGGGGGTGGCGGGACTACGGGGAGGAGGGTGGGGGTGGCGGGACTACGGGGAGGAGGGTGAGGGTGGCGGGACTACGGGGAGGAGGGTGGGGGTGGCGGAACTACGGGGAGGAGGGTGGGGCTGGCGGGACTACGGGGAGGAGGGTGGGGGTGGCGGGACTACGGGGAGGAGGGTGGGGGTGGCGGGACTACGGGGAGGAGGGTGGGGTGGCGGACTACGGGGAGGAGGGTGAGGGTGGCGGACTACGGGGAGGAGGATGGGGTGGCGGGACTACGGGGAGGAGGGTGGGGGTGGCGGGACTACGGGGAGGAGGGTGAGGGTGGCGGGACTACGGGGAGGAGGGTGGGGGTGGCGGGACTACGGGGAGGAGGGTGAGGGTGGCGGGACTACGGGGAGGAGGGTGGGGGTGGCGGGACTACGGGGAGGAGGGTGGGGGTGGCGGGACTACGGGGAGCAGGGTTGGGGTGGCCGGACTACGGGGAGGAGGGTGGGGTGGCGGAACTACGGGGAGGAGGGTGAGGGTGGCGGGACTACGGGGAGGAGGGTGAGGGGTGACGGGACTACGGGTAGGAGGGTGAGGGTGGCTGGACTACGAGGTGAGGGTGGGGGTGTCGGGACTACGGGGAGGGGGGTGGGGGTGGCGGGATTACGGGTAGGAGGGTGAGGGTGGCGGGACTACGGGGAGGAGGATGGGGTGGCGGGACTACGGGGAGGAGGGTGAGGTGCGGGACTACTGGGAGGATGGTGCGGGTGGCGGGACTACGGGGAGGAGGGTGGGGGTGGCGGACTAAGGGGGAGGAGGGTGTGTGTGTCGGGACTACAGGGAGGAGGGTGGGGTGGCGGACTACGGGGAGGAGGGTGAGGGTGGCGGGACTACGGGGAGGAGGGTGGGGGTGGCGGGACTACGGGTAGGAAGGTGGGGGATGCGGGACTACGGGGAGGAGGGTGGGGGTGGCGGGACTACGGGGAGGAGGGTGGGGGTGGCGGGACTACGGGGAGGAGGGTGGGGGTGGCGGGACTACGGGGAGGAGGGTGGGGGTGGCGGGACTACGGGGAGGAGGGTGGGGGTGGCGGGACTACGGGGAGGAGGGTGGGGGTGGCGGGACTACGGGGAGGAGGGTGGAGGTGGCGGGACTACGGGGAGGAGGGTGGAGGTGGCGGGACTACGGGGAGGAGGGTGGGGGTGGGTTGGAGGCTGAGTGCGGAAGGTCTGGCAGTTGGAGAGTCGGGAAGAGGGGTTGAGGGTGATGGTAGAGGGAGAGAAGGAGTGTGTGTGTGTGTGAGGGAGGAACGGGGTGAGTTGCCATCACTATAAAAAAGATGTTTGTTGTTTGTCTGAGCTGTTTATTGCCAGAAATTAATGAGCAGTTATGGATGATAAAGATCATCTGTATCTGCAATCACCCCAGTCACGCGACTGTAAAGGACGACGGAGAGAAAGTGGCCATGGAGAGCACTGCAGACGCCATTTTATAAAAATTCCTTGGGATTGCCTTCATTCCTCTCCTGGCCTCGGAACACTTGCGGAGGGCTGCATGGAAACGGACTTGAATTTTTCTTTCTTTCTCACCTTCCTTCCCGCATCACCGAACCCTTTGGACCCTCTCTGTGGATTACAGCAGTGACCCCTGTGGCTTGGAGTAAGAATAGCCTGCCAAGTACCCTCCCTGTCTTTGGAGTGAGCGGAACATTAAAGGGGGCATGAGCGTGAGTTACTGATCGTAAATGACCGTGGAGGATTCGTGTAGAGTTAAATAGCCATGACCCTTGACTGTCCTCCGCTCCGTGGGGGTCGAGCTAGTAGAGAGCACGTGTTAGGTTCTGTCAGCGCGTGTGTGGTTTTTTTTGTGTGTGTGTGTGTGTGTGTGTATGTGTGTGTGTGACTGTGTGTATGCATGTGTGTGTGTGTGTATGTGTGTGTATGTGTGTGTGTGTATGTGTGTGTGTGTGACTGTGTGTGTATGCATGTGTGTGTGCGTGTGTGTGTGAGTGTGTGTGTGTGAAAGAGAAAGAGAGAGAGAGAGAGAGAGAGAGAGAGAGAGTAGAGTCATGAATATATCGGCCAGGCACGAAGAGAATTAGACAGGAACAGCTCAAGGACAGAGAGAAAGTGTGTGTGTGTGGGGGGGGGGGGGGGGGGGGGGGACACAGGGAGGTGGAGTTCGGCATACTGAATGAACTTCGAAGGAGGCGGCTTTACTGGATTGTTTTCAGTCCTAGTTCCACTTTCTCATTCGCCTGCAACCACGCTTAGTTCTGAAGGCATTCACAATGGTCATACTCGAGCTCTGAAAGAAAATAAAAACTCAGCTGCAGTTCTGTACCATTTAGGCATCGCAGTTTCATGCACAGGAACGCGCAGAACTCGTCCAGCGAGCGATGTCTTGCGTTATGGCTGCAGAGCCCTATACTCCAGTGCGCTCTTGACCGCTTTCTTTGAAGTCTTCACACAACTCGCCCAACGACAGGATGTGCTGATGCTCAACCCATCCCGAAACGCTGTGGGTTAGCTCTTATGGTCTGGTTAACGGATGCGCTCGGACCTAGAGTTACAGCACACCCAGTAAAGGAGAACGTCTGCTGAGACCGCAAGGCCGTCAGACCTGCTCTTTGGGGACTATAGGGTCCCGTGAGACGTGGCTTTTCCTCAGCTGTTCCTTGAAACGCGTGAAGACTTCAAGCAGGCTTTAGTTTGAAAGTTTGCAAACGTCTTCCCCACGTCTGGATCTTCCGTGTTTGCAAAAAGACAGACACAGCGTGCGAAAACGCTTTGGAGAGTTAGAGGAGGAAACCTTACCCCCGATTAACCCTAGATCTGCCGTCTTCCTGCCTTGACGCTTCTACGCGATGTGACGTAAAGCCGCCCAGGCTAGGAAGAGTTAGCGTGTAAGGAAATTCCTGGTGCAGAGAACTCTGTTTGTCCTGGGGATGTAGGCGCAACAGCCGAGAGGTGTATTCGAAAGATTGTTGAAATGCTGATTTTACACGCTGACAATGTATACGTTGTTTTCAAAACGACTGCAGATCAAACTGTTTCCTCGTGACGCAAAGAATGGCGATTTTTCGTTGTCCAGGAAAAGTTGTGATGAAAGAAGTGCCACGCTTTTCTAAGTGAAAAGATTTGTCCTCTAGGAAAATGTTTCCTCGTTGTTGCAGTCATGTGAACTCAGCATAGGATGCAATCATACAAAATGCTTCGTTTTACGTGGCTTGATTAGATAAACCCTCAGTTATTTCGAACTTATATGTCGTTATGTTGATTCTGTTGCATTATTGAACCCCGTGAAACGAAACTTAAACGTGTGCGTGTGTGTGTGTGTGTGTGTGTGTGTGTGTGTGTGTGTGTGTGTGTGTGTGTGTACGTGTGTGTGTGTGTGAGTGTGTGTGTCTTTGTGTGTGTGTGTGTGTGTGTGTGTGTGTGTGTGTGTGAGTGTGTGTACGTGTGAGTGTGAGTTTGTATGTGTGTGTGTGTGAGTGTATGTGTGAGTGTGTGTGTGTGCGTGCGCGCATGCGTGCGTGCGTGCATGTATGTTTTTATAATTCGCTCTAAAACTCTGAAACGCGTTGTCTCTACTGAATGTCTAAGGAAGGAAACAAGTTGTTATTAAAATGATATGCACAATACAGAAATATTTTATTTTGTATTTGCACAGTATTGAATGGAATGTTCAGTGTAAACCAATCATTAACTAGAATACTCAAAATTCGCAATTTTTTTCTCGCTCTTATATTCTCTAGCTGTGGGTCTTTCTGCCTAATGGCATAATAACGATCATTGTGATTATTTGAAAGTATGCCAAAATGGAGCTGTTTCTGGTCAGCCTCTTCATTTTCGTGGACACAGCTCGATTACGTATCCCTATGCCGAATTGTCAACCGTGAGTTTTCACATTTTGACTGTTCAGTCATAATGGTGGTTGCACAGGAGGCATGGCCGTTTACCTTGTTGTGTATGTGTACTGTAAGCTATCAGTCACAAAAGCGAAAGAGACACACCATTAAGTAAGTAAAGAACTGTCGTTCATCGCACGCTTCTGGCTTCTTTGTGTGATTGCCTGTGTTTTGATGATGAAGCTCGAGACTGTTACAGTGCCCAAAATGCAAAAATTACTGTTCGCCACGGAGTGGTCTATACATATACTGTAATTCGGAAAGAAGCGAATGTCACAGCCATATATCTTTCATGGACTGTGTTGAATTCATCGGGTCGTTTACCTATCATTGCCGTTTTCCCCATTTATGGGTACAATAGAAAATATTACATATATGATCATCCACGGGAAGTTTGTGAGTTTTATGAATATTTCTTTTATGCATACCGAAATAACTGTAGGTTGTATACCGCCGTTGATAATATTGAGTTGCGTGTTGAACCGTATCACACGGAGAACTGAAAATGGGAAAAAGAAGACTGCGCGTAAAAGATGCTATTTGATTTACCCCGTCTCCGTTGCTAACGTATATTCTTATTGTTCTCCGCTCGAAAGTATTGTGGCAGTTCTGCTTGTGGATTTGTCAAGTGCCTGAAATGTAGTAACAACCCTTTCTTCTGGGGCTCCACAGTAGTCCAGTGTTAGAGCGGCCGCATGGATAGCTAGTGGTAGCGACGTTCGAAGCTGCGCGGAGCCCGGAGTTGTGTCCTCTGACCAGATGCTGAACTGCACTGCTTCTCTCCACCCTGGAGTCTGGGGAATCTCCCCACCCTGGAGTCTGGGGAATCTCCCCACCCTTTAGTCTGTGGAATCTCCCCACCCTGGAGTCTGGGGAATCTCCCCACCCTGGAGTCTGGGGAATCTCCCCACCCTGGAGTCTGGGGAATCTCCCCACCCTGGAGTCTGGGGAATCTCGCCACCCTGGAGTCTGGGGAATCTCCCCACCCTGGAGTCTGGGGAATCTCTCCACCCTGGAGTCTGGGGAATCTCCCCACCCTGGAGTCTGGGGAATCTCTCCACCCTGGAGTCTGGGGAATCTCCCCACCCTGGAGTCTGGGGAATCTCCCCACCCTGGAGTCTGGGGAATCTCCCCACCCTGGAATCTGGGGAATCTCCCCACCCTGGAGTCTGGGGAATCTCCCCACCCTGGAGTCTGGGGAATCTCCCCACCCTGGAGTCTGGGGAATCTCTCCACCCTGGAGTCTGGGGAATCTCCCCACCCTGGAGTCTGGGGAATCCCTCCACCCTGGAGTCTGGGGAATCTCCCCACCCTGGAGTCTGGGGAATCTCCCCACCCTGGAGTCTGGGGAATCTCCCCACCCTGGAGTCTGGAGAATCTCTCCACCCTGGAGTCTGGGGAATCTCTCCACCCTGGAGTCTGGGGAATCTCCCCACCCTGGAGTCTGGATAATCTCTCCACCCTGGAGTCTGGGGAATCTCTCCAACCTGGAGTCTGGGGAATCTCTCCACCCTGGAGTCTGGGGAATCTCCCCACCCTGGAGTCTGGGGAATCTCTCCACCCTGGAGTCTGGGGAATCTCCCCACCCTGGAGTCTGGGGAATCTCCCCACCCTGGAGTCTGGGGAATCTCCCCACCCTGGAGTCTGGGGAATCTCCCCACCCTGGAGTCTGGGGAATCTCCCCACCCTGGAGTCTGGGGAATCTCCCCACCCTGGAGCCCTGGAGTCTGGGGAATCTCCCCACCCTGGAGTCTGGGGAATCTCCCCACCCTGGAGCCCTGGAGTCTGGGGAATCTCCCCACCCTGGAGTCTGGGGAATCTCCCCACCCTGGAGCCCTGGAGTCTGGGGAATCTCCCCACCCTGGAGTCTGGGGAATCTCCCCACCCTGGAATCTGGGGAATCTCCCCACCCTGGAATCTGGGGAATCTCCCCACCCTGGAGCCCTGGAGTCTGGGGAATCTCCCCACCCTGGAGTCTGGGGAATCTCCCCACCCTGGAATCTGGGGAATCTCCCCACCCTGGAGTCTGGGGAATCTCCCCACCCTGGAGCCCTGGAGTCTGGGGAATCTCCCCACCCTGGAGTCTGGGGAATCTCCCCACCCTGGAGCCCTGGAGTCTGGGGAATCTCCCCACCCTGGAGTCTGGGGAATCTCCCCACCCTGGAGCCCTGGAGTCTGGGGAATCTCCCCACCCTGGAGTCTGGGGAATCTCCCCACCCTGGAGTCTGGGGAATCTCCCCACCCTGGAGTCTGGGGAATCTCCCCACCCTGGAGCCCTGGAGTCTGGGGAATCTCTCCACCCTGGAGTCTGGGGAATCTCCCCACCCTAGAATCTGGGGAATCTCCCCACCCTGGAATCTGCGGAATCTCCCCACCCTGAAGTCTGGGGAGAGTGATAGCACACTGTAGTGTGATAAAACCTTGTTTTTGAAACACTTAGAAAAGTACATGAAATACTGTTGTATGTATACTAGTATGTAAATAAGATATAGACCAACATGTAACCCCTTTTAAACTGGCCTGTTTGAAGCGTAAAAAAGATATCATTCAAAGAGCAATAAAATATAGTTATTGTATTGTATGGTATTGTATTGTATGGTATTGTATGGTATTATATTGTATTGTATATTATTGTGTTGTATAGTTGAATATTATTGTATTGTATTGTAGTGTATATCGTATTGTATTGCATTGTTTTGTATGAATTGTATTGCTTTGTATTGTATTGTTGTGTTGTATAGTATCGTAT
>JAWQFJ010012849.1:77500-82500 GCA_034096865.1 Theodoxus fluviatilis | reverse complement strand
CCGACTGCCTGTGCCTATGCTATCAGCCTTGTAGCCCTCTGATTTTTATCCTTTCTTTCTCTCTTGACTTGAACAAGATGAGTCAAACACACACACAAAACCTTCACACACACACACACACACACACACACACACACTCACATGCGCGCGCACACACACACACACACACACACACACACACTCTCTCTCTCTCTCTCACACACACACACACACTCTCTCTCTCTCTCTCTCTCTCTCTCACACACACACACACACACACACACACACACACACACACACACACACACACCCACACACACACACACACACACATAGGCTAAATGCTCACAGCAGATGCGAAGCACTTAAATTAGCAGACGGTAGAGGTCTACTTGCCATGATGACTTGATGCACAGGTGGCGTTGGGGGTAGGGGGATGGAAACGAAATTCGGAGTACATCAACACAACGCGATAGGCATCTGTCAGTCATTTTTTATCGGCCCCAATTTCCTCAGGCCTGGGGAGTACAGCAATCCTATGGCCCTCCCGGGTGAATCCTCACTGGAAGTGAAGTGGAGTTTATCGGAGTCCCCAGGAATCTGACTCAATGTCTGTACAGGCAAATTGGTGCAGTATACTAATCCTGATGTCTGCCAAAGTAGACTTCGCCTCGTGGTCTGCAGAGACGGGACCCGGTTCGGGGTGGGGAGTGGGAGTGGGAGGGCTGAATCAGGTGCGGGATGAAGACATTATTGGACTGCTGTGATCTAGGTAGACCTCGCGGACGAAATGTGGAGAGAGTGATCAGATATGCACTGATATGTAGATTTGTTATGGTCAGCTTGAGCAGAGTATCGACTTACTTGTTTGAGTCGACCCTTTGGTCATCCTGTAATCCTCATTGATCATAGGGATTATACAGTTTTCTCCCTACGAGGTTCGTGAGTATCGCATTGTTACTACATAATGCGCTGAAGATGCCTTTTTAAATGCAGTAGATTGATTTTTGTTCAGATTTGATTTCTTTGGGAAAGAGTTTTTTTTTTAACACGCTCCATTTAAACTATGTGCGACGAAGGCATGGACCCAGCCTATGTGCAAGCAACTCGCCCCTTCACCTCGCCAAGAAAATGTCCTTCTACATGTAGTGGTTTTCCTTACCGCCTCAAAACTTCTAAATAAGGCGTAAATTCCGACGTGCAGTTTCTCCCTGGGGAAGGAAGGCTTCCCTAAGTGCTTGCCATCAGGTGAGGAGCGAAGCTTATCTGGTGTGAAACTATCGGGTTGCCACGACCCTTCCCCAACCCCCACAAAGAAGATGTCTGTCAGTCCCCCTCCCAACACGCCCTCCCCTCTCACCCCCAAGTCTCTCTCTCTGTCAGCTCCACTCCTATCCCCCGTCTCTCTCAGATTCCCTTCTACCCCACCCCCAGTCTCTGTGACTCATCTCCTCGGGAGGCCGAATGCTGCCTCCTCAGCACATTCACAAACTTCCTTCACTCATTCTTCTGTCCTGCTTTTCTCTCTGAACCTCCCTTATCTCATCCTCCCTTCATTCTTCCTTTTCTCCATCCCCTCTGTTCCCTTCTCTAACCTTCCTGCCCGCCCACAGCCCTATCCTCCCTATAGGGGCTTAGATCTGTTTGGAAACTATATACTGAGTCACCGGACACCCATCCGTGTGTTGTTGCAGACAGGGATGGCACAATCAACAGAGATGATGTGACTGAGCATCCTCTGTATGGGTGACAGGCCTCTGAAGACTCCTTCAGTTTCCCCTGGTGACCAGTCAGGGTGGAGTTTCGAGAGTGTCTGTGTGAAAGAAATAGAACTGTTTGTTGGCATGGGTGTCTGCTGAGGAAGGAGAGTGCTGTGCAAATACCAGAGTTGTGGAACTATTAGTGAGATGTGCAAGAATGTGCAGACATGGCATCGCGATTTTCTTTTACTTCGTTTTCTTCATAGTGTCTTTCCATAACTCCACCCCCATTCTAGCCCTTTCCTTCTCTCTCTGTGCGTCTCGATGTGTGTCTGCCCATTTGTCTGCCCGAATGTATGTGTGTCTATACTTCTATATGTTCGTGTGTGTGTGTGTGTGTGTGTGTGTGTTTGTTTGTTTGTTTGTGTGTGTGTGTGTGTGTGTTTGTGTGTGTGTGTGTGTGTTTGTCTCTGTGTGTGTGTGTGTGTGTGTGTGTGTGTGTGTGTGTCGGTGTAGTTGTCCTTTTTACTCTACCTCTGTCTGAATGTCTGCCTGCCTCTCCCCACCCACCACAACCTACCCTCCTCTCCTCTCTAATTTCATTACGAATCTGCGTTTTTCTACAGACGCTTTCACGCTGTCTAGATCTCTCGAGGGCATTCAGTAATTTTATGTAGCCAATGCAAGTGTGATGCATTGATACTGGGCGTTGTCAGGGCTTGGCCATTTGCTAGATGCATCAGGTTGGACAGCGGAGTTTCCTGTATTGATTGCAGTGTCGGCGTATTATGACGGGTTGGCCATTATGACGGGTCATTCCCTTCCCCCACAGACCGGAGTGCCGTGAAAAAGGAGAGAGTACGTGTTCTGGAATACCTCACTTGAAGCCCTAGCAAGAGAGAAGAGACTGGGGTGTGGGGTGGAGAGAGAGAGAGAGAGAGAGAGAGAGAGAGAGAGAGAGAGAGAGAGAGAGAGAGAGAGAGAGAGAGAGAGAGAGAGAGAGAGAGAGAGTTGGGTTAGAGCCAGGATGCAGGGAGTTTGAAAATGTTTTAGTGAAATCTTCATTATGAGTCCTATGCGTAATGCACGAAGGCGTCGTTCTCTGTTGTTTTCTGTTCAGTTCAGCTTCAAAATGGAGGACGTCTGTCACGTCTAGACTGAATCAGGGTTCCAACTTCTTCGCAAAAACCGAGACTGCGCTTTAGTGAGAAAAAAGTCATTTCAGCGCAAACAGTTTTTTAAAATAAAGAAAAAACAACACGAAAAAACAAAACAAAACACGAGTAGGGCATCGTTTTCTACCGTAACACCGAGAGAAGACGGCCATTATGAAGGTGGAGACCAACAACAGTTTCCAGACTGTTATGCATTGACAAGACAGCAGCTCAATATTTTCGGAAGAAAGATGTTACAAATTCACCACATGATACTGAACTGTGTAAAAACATAATGCTTTCCTGCAGAAATATCAAATTTGCATGTGCCACCCAAAAGGAAACAGTTTAATCCAGAACTGAGGCTTCGAATGCTCCAAGTCAGAGGTCCGCTCCAAACAAGGGGAAGTTTTCCCATTATGATGGACTTAGTGGATAAAACGCACGAAAAGAGCACAAAGAGGAGGTGGAGGATCCCAAGTGTTGATTGTCCCAGTGTTGTGTAAGTGATCCCAGATTGCACCATTATGAATCTAAGTTGAGTTTTTCCCGTGTGTGTGTGTGTGTGTGCGTGTGTGTGTGTGTGTGTGTGTGTGTGTGTGTGTGTGTGCGCGCGTGCGCGCATGCCTCGGGACCCGCCTAGATTTTCAGGGATTTTTCATGTGTGTTAGTGGGAGCCCTGCTGAAAATACACAAATAGAATTCAAATCACATGTCGCCTTGACCGTCTGGTGGATGCAAGTTCTTTCTTGACAAGGATTAGCTGTATGTGCCCTGACAAGGGGGAGTATTCAAGAAGCTACTCAAACTCTCGTCTGTGCTTTCATTCTTTCACGCCTCGACTACTGCAATAGCCTTCTTTCCGGTTGCCTTAAGTATCTCGTGGATCGGCTCCAAATAGTCCAGAACTCTGCTGCTCGCCTCATCTGCAAAGTTAGAAAGTCTCATCACATTACTCCTATCCTCCACTCTCTTCATTGGCTACCAGTTTCTGCTAGGATCCAATACAAAACCTCCTGCCTCTGCTTCAACTCTGTCTCTGCTGTCGCTCCTCTCTATCTGTCTCAACTCCTTCACATCTACACACCATCTAGACATCTTCGCTCTTCTTGCGACACTCGCATCTTCAAAATTCCATCCGTTAGGTCAAAAACATTTGGTCAGCGTACTTTTTCATACCAGGGTCCTACCACCTGGAACGGACTCCCCTTCTCAGTGCGTCATGCAAACACTGCAGCTTCCTTTCGGTCAAATCTGAAAACCCACTTGTTCTCTAAGTCCTATTGAAAATATTTCGTACTTGCTGAATGTTTCAGGCTCATGTTTGTATATAATGCATGTGTGTGTTTCTTCACGTGTAGGATGCATGTTGTATTATAACGTGCGTATGTGCGTTTCATGTCCAGGCTCATACTGTATGATAATGTGTGCGTGTTTTTGTGTGTGTGTGTGCGCCTAGAGCTTCACTATGTACTTTTTTTTGACTGTGTGGAGGAAGTGCGCCTTACAAATAAACATATTATTTATATTCACGTGGCACATCGTGCCGTCTGTCTCTGTATAATTGCCTTGGCATTAGATTTACCCTGCACAGTCAGGAGCTGGAATTTCAGGCTTGCCTGGATCTGAAGACCCTGACCCTCAGCCTGACATTTGGCTGGCCGTTACACTGACCATTTGTGACTTTGGTCAGTCCACGACAGACAAGAGCCTCACTGATGGAAATGTTTTGTGGCAGCAATACTGGGCACGCCGACCACAATGAGGAAGGAATGCTTGGAGGGTGACGTCAGAGCGATAGTCGCGTGCCCTGGAGTCCTGGAATTGATGGTGCTGTGCCGAGTAAGGCAAGACAGGAGTTTGTAGTAAGTAGTACTTGGCGTTGTGGAGTCTGGGGATGTGATGTGTTGTTGAGGCTTGGGCATCCTCGCCTCGATCACCTTTGTCTTTTTTGCTGTCGATACAGTAGTTGTTGAGAAATGATGGTGACGATGATGATGACGGCGACGACGGTGACGACGACGACGACGACGACGATGATGATGATGATGATGATGATGATGATGATGATGATGATGATGATTTTTGTATGATGATGATGATGTGGAGGATGTTATTTTAGATGAAGCCGGTGTTCATGTTGCAGTGTTTATTGCCGAAGAAGTAA
>JAWQFJ010012849.1:70000-72500 GCA_034096865.1 Theodoxus fluviatilis | reverse complement strand
CCCCCCCCAAACCCACAAGGGAATCAAAACCACGAACGAGAGAGAGGGTGGTGGTGTTATATGAAACCGTGGATATCTAAATATAGCGTGGATACCTCCCTCAAACTGTTGATCTTTCGCTCCACCTGGTCTGCATATGGAGAGTACATGGAAGAATGCGAGATAAAAAGGGAGATAGGGATGAATAAATGAGTGTGTGGGAGGATGGATGTATGGGGGGGGGATAAGTGGATAGGATGGATTGATTAGGATGAGTGATGGGTAAGAATTCCGCAGCCAGGCGCCACTCTGCCCACTGCTGCGCAGTAAAAAGGCGCGAACCAACTCTCCAATCAGCATGGCGAAATAAGCTACTGCCGCGAAAGTGACATCAGATTTATTAATATCGACCAATGAAAAAATCTTATCCATGCTATATTTAGATATCCACGGTTTCATATGACAGGTGGTTTTCCTGCTGTCACACACAATGTTGACATCATTGCCCATTGTTGTTTGTAGTTGAAACTCGGCAACTTTACTGTGCAATTAGCCAGACTGACATGGAATGTCTCACTCTGCGAAAAGGGACACCTGTCTGCCCTTACTATATCGTGAACCATGGCACTGGACCATTAAGGACCCCCACTTTGGACTGAAGTAGGTTTGGTTGGTTGGTTGGTTGGTTGGAGGGTTGGTTAGTTAGTCGGTTGATTAAAATATTAATCACGGAATCAGTTCGAGTCAATCGCCTCAGTTTTGGAAGATACTTCTTGAATTGCATTAGTGATTCTTGCACGTTACAATTCATCTAATGCAATGTAAAATCTTGCGGGATACGCCGTGACAACTCCAAGAGACTTTTCTGGAAGTTAGTTCAATGTAACATTTTACTTTTATTTCGCGCGGCAACTGTAGTGGCATAATTTATTTTAAACCTTTGCCCCACTTCATTCCGCAGACCAAAATAAACCTTTTGCAGCACCGCCTACCCCGCGCATCGCTAGCCAATCGGCGCACTTGTCCTTGTCATCATCGCATGCAGCTTCCATGTGGCAGCCGTTTTCTTTGACAAGCAAACTTGTGTGGAGAAAGAAACAGTGCATACGCTCCAGAGAGAAAAACACTGGTGTGGTGAAAACGGTGTGCGCGTGCGCGCGCGCGCGCGTGTGTGTGTGTGTGTGTGTGCCGGTGTGAGTCTGTGTGTGTGTGTGTGTGTGTGCCGGTGTGAGTCTATGTGTTTGTGTGTGTGTGTGTGTGTGTGTGTGTGTGTGTGTGTGTGTGTGTGCCGGTGTGAGTCTGTGTGTGTGTGTGTGTGTGTGTGTGTGTGTGTGTGTGTGTGTGTGTGTGTGTGTGTGCCGGTGTGAGTCTGTGTGTGTGTGTGTGTGCCGGTGTGAGTCTATGTGTTTGTGTGTGTGTGTGTGTGTGTGTGTGTGTGTGTGTGTGTCTATGTGGTATGTGTGTGTGTGAATGCGTGTGCGTTGTTATGAGACGGGGCTCTTGATTTCTCACTTAAGAGAAATTGTCTCGGGGTTTTATCTTGCCGTCTTGTAACATCCACTTTCTTTCCATGCAATCAAGGGGTGAACGAGACTACACAGAGAAGATATGTAGGTGGTATTTAACTTTAAATTACTTTTAATAATAGAGAAGTAATGATAATTCTTAATACATGTATAACTAATTCAAAGCATTAAGTCATACCATGTTTAGCCAGCCAGCCTTTAAATGGTTACACTTATCTGTGAGCGTTCAATTTAGCTGATCACTGCTGAGGAGCGCAGAGCCTTTTCAACAGGGTTGTAGACAGATGAACATGTAGGGCCAGGTGAGATGGGCCTGCCCGGGAATCTTAAATTCTGGTGCTTGGAAAGGGAGGGTAATGTCTCCCCTCCCCCTTGAGGCTGTTCGTGGGTCGGGCGTGACGCTATCTGTGGGGTCAGGCTGGACGCTGTCAGTGGGTCAGGCATGACGCTGTCTGTGGGGTCAGGCACACCGCTGTCTGTGGGGTCAGGCATGAATGACACTGTCCGTGGGTCAGGTATGACGCTGTCTGTGGGGTCAGGCATGACACTGTCCGTGGGTCGAGCGTGACGCTATCTGTGGGGTCAGGCATGACACTGTCCGTGGGTCAGGCACAACGCTGTCTGTGGGGTCAGGCCAAGCATGGCAGCTTGACAACTCTGGTCTTCTGGTGGAGGTGTCGAATGACGCCCATCTGAGTGGACTCGACCCTTGATGGATGGCGTCAGAGGAGTCTTGGGAGGCAACAGAGCTATGGGTAAGGGGGGTTTCTGGCGTTCCCATTTCCATCTCCTGGTTGACCTTAGGCGCAGTGTGCACTGCGCTCCCAAGAGGTAGGGGGTAAGAGAGAGAGAGAAAGAAAGATGGTGGAGGCTTTATAGTTTTGGGTGCCGTCCACTGACCAATCACACTCTTGGCACCATCTGTGCAGTACCACATTAGTGTCTTTGTTCTCTCTCCTGACCAATCCTATTATCGGCACAATCTGTGCAGCAGA
>JAWQFJ010012849.1:65000-67500 GCA_034096865.1 Theodoxus fluviatilis | reverse complement strand
TTGCAGTATCCCTGCACAGTAGCATGTATTCAATTGAAACACAGCCTTCGAACCGTTGTAAGTTATGTGGACGACGATTTCAGTCATGTGAGCTGAAGAAGAGAGAGAGAGAGAGAGAGAGAGAGAGAGAGAGAGAGAGAGAGAGAGAGAACGAACGAACGGTTTTATTTGAGCAGGCCTCCGGCCTATCACAACCTAATTATCGGCATAACTCTTCGGTTGTGCCCAGTGCTGTTTGTCTGCATTTAAAGGCATAGTAAAGATACATGGCCGATGATCTTGTTATGTCCACGTTCTCATTCGCCACAACATCATGTACATCAATGTGATACCTTGTATCAAACATACCGAAAATGTATTTGTACCTTAAAACGTCATAAGCAGGGCATCTAAACAAAAAATGGATCTCATCTTCGTCCTAGATGAATGAGATATGAGGATCTTTGGTATAACGATATCTATGTACATAGAGTTCACTGACCCCCGCACGGAAGCGGACCAAAGTGTTTCTGAAAACTTGTTTGTCAATATTATAAATATTATATTGAGAGAGAGAGAGAGAGAGAGAGAGAAAGAGAGAGAGAGAGAAAGAGAGAGAGAGAGAGATGCCAGGGGCTCTAGAAAGGTCAGGACAGTCTATTGGGTTGGGTGTTATCAGGCTATGCACATGGTGCCATCTCAGATCCAAACTAATCGCCTGGGTACGCCATGCCTTCCTGTTTCCATAGGTGACTGTGCGTGCGTTAGTCTAAGTGCATCTTTGTTCATCCGTCCGTCCCATGATTAGTTCATCTGACTGTGTGTCTGTCGATCTCTCTGTTGGTCTGCTTTCCTGCCTCTCTTCCTGCTTTATGCCATCTTAAACCCTAAGTCCCTGTAGCACCTTTCTCCACCCTCGACTGGTATCCCTGTTTCGCCCTTCTACGCCCATCTTAGGCTCCTTTTCGTAGATTCTTTGCAAGACAGGCAATGAAACTACGTGTACATTACAGGGACTCAGTAGTTAACCTGAGATGGGTTAAGAAGGGCGGAACAGGGATACCAGTCGAGGATGGAGAAAGGCGCTACAGGAGCTAAAGAGTTAACTTGCTTTCCTTCACCTTTTTTTTTTGGTGGTTGGTCTGTTCTGTAGAGTGTCTGCTTGACTCCTGTTCGTTTTCTGTTTTGACATATGGACCGTCTTTTTCTGTCTTAACGTCTTACAATACAGCAGCCTGCTGACCCTGGTCACCTTCTGCCCTTGTCCTGCCTACGAACAGACTGTCTTCTCCGCCGTGTGCTTGCTTATTCTGGTTTGTGGGAAACGCTTTGTGGACACTGTGCTCCCGCCATGGCCTGCCTTCATCAGTACTGCACCCTGTGCCGTACCTCTTGTTTTGTCAGCAGGAACGCATCCGCTGTGCATTTACATATTCGCATCCGCTTCTTCAGAAACCGAGCATTACGTCATGTCTCTCCATGTGTTGGCTTCCGTTGACAGCATAGCACGTTCGTGGCATGCTGCAGGTTTTCAGAATATTACTTGTGTACTTTGTAGCTGTGTCCGAAACAGGCGTGTTCACACTTCATAGTTTCTATTGAACCTTGTAAGATTCTCTCTCTCTCTCTCTCTCTCTCTCTCTCTCTCTCTCTCTCTCTCTCTCTCTCTCTCTGTCTCTGTGTGTCTCTGTGTGTGTGTGTGTGTGTGTGTGTGTGTGTGTGTATGGTGTAGTCAGAATGTGCAAAACGAGCCGAAGTTTTTGTTAGAGATCAGAAAGCGCCTTATCATTGAATACAAAAATGTATGGTCAAATTCATTGGCAGGGAGCGGTAGATACGAGTTCTACAGATCCTTCAAGACAGACTGGATGAGAGAGAAGTGTTTGTATATATTGGATAAAAAAAGTTTTCCGAGATGTGTATGTCCATTTTAGGACAGGGTTTAGCAACTTGTTCACTCACAAGTATAGATTTGCAAAAGAACGGTCTGAAAATGCTTATCTATGCACAGCTTGCTATGAAGATGACGAAAGTGAAAAGCATTTGTTGTTTCAATGTCCTGTCTATGAGAATCTGCGACGAATGTACTTTTCCAAGTTGGTGACGAATATCAAACCATGTGATGTTAAGACACACTTATCACTGGAAGAGCCAAATGCAGGACGCACAGTTGCTATGTTTCTGTATTATACGTTTAAGAGAAGACAAAAAGCGATTTGTATTGCGGTGGCCGATGAGGCATATTATTTGTAACCGAGTTGTGATGGGCCGGTGGCCTCACAAGAATAAACCATTCGTTCGTTCGTTCGTTCGTTCTCTGTGTGTGTCTGTCTGTCTCTCTCTCTTCCCCCCCTCTCTCTCTCACTCTCTCTCTCTCTCACTCTCTCTCTCTCTCTCTCTCTCTCTCTCTTTCTCTCTTCTCTTTGCTTCTTCTCAACTCCAACTCTTTTTCTGTTCAGATGAACATAGAGGGACTAGGTTTCATATCAAGGTTTTAGTTAAACAGAATCATACATCAGAA
>JAWQFJ010012849.1:25000-57500 GCA_034096865.1 Theodoxus fluviatilis | reverse complement strand
CAGCGATTTTGTCGGTGACAGACTGGAAAATAGGAGCGGCTCATGCACAGAAAGCAAAGTCAGCAAAGTTGTGTCACCCTGTTACATCTCCGCCTGGTGTTTCCGTACAACGTCCTCATTGTAAATTTTGATTAATGACCTATAAGGAGTTTAACAATGAACAATACAATTAGTGCTAGAGGTTTGAGGTGACCACTTGTATACAAAATATATCATAAGACAAAATACAAATGTAGAATGGACACAAAGTCTTGAATTTAGTGAGTACATGCATTACTAGGAGGTAATATATGCAACCATGGTGTACAACGAAATATCACACGATTAAAATAAATTATTGCTGTCTAGAAGGGGTCTTAACCATTCAACTAGAAGACAATCCAAAACACAACACAAAACAAGCAAGAGTTTACATTTCTTCACATCTTCTAGAAGCGGGCTTAACCGTTCAACTAGTTGATTGATAGCAACGGGATTAAACATTTCACATTACAAAACGCAGCATAACCAACACAACAACAGAGCATGTTGGACAAGACAACTTGAAGCGGTTTTAACCCTTCAACAAGTATGTCATCGACATGGCTAGACACACAAACCGTGCAAGCTAAAAGCGGTCTTAACCCTTCAATTAGATGCACACAAACAAACAGTGACACAAAGTGGCGTTGCTAAGCACGACAACACCCCGCAATGCGCGCACGGCATTACAAATTTCTCCGCAATGAACAAGCATCGCAAGTTCTTCCGTAATCACTAGCAACACAGTGATACATAATGGTAAATGAAACTTTAAACAAAAACAACAGTCGTGGGAAACTGTAACTTTCCCTAAACAACAATCACACAAAGAGAGCACTATCTGCATCCTTACGATGAGATATTTCCTATCAGTTCCAAACCTATAGGCAATCCGCTCTTCCAGATTACATTACCGCAATCTGCCACTTACATTAAGTTATCAAGAACGAGGGAAACTTTCCAGTACGTCTCGTTACACAGAGAGAACGACATCAACAACGACGTAACCATGAACAATCAAAGGGGTATATGGGATATAAAGGATATGTCATATCATTTCAATAAAATAAACCGTTATTGTTTCACGCATTCTTGTATATCATAGGATTATATGGAACTCCTATCGCATTCCTATAATTCTCTTTACTACGTGTGATTTTACTATAAAATGCTACGTATTGAGGTCATGCAAAAGAAAAGGAACGAGTACATTACCTACAGTCAAAGGCACATCCAATGCCTACACAAGGCAGTTCTAAACATATGGCACTCCGTCACCAAAATGGAATGACCGACAGCCTGCGTTCGGTCTCACAGAGCGACGGGGCTCAGTCACTTCAAATGGAGGATCGTCACTTCTCTTTAGAATGTCACATGGTGATCGGTTCATGTCTTGAGCATCTCTGCTCTCACTGGGAGGTGTATCAAAACCAGGAAAAGGTGACTGTGCTGGAAGGAGATCTCTTCTGTTCAGTACCTTCTCCGCACCTCCAGATTGGGGGCATATCACGTACACATGAGTTGCTGGATAGGGGCGAGCAGTAACTTCGCATAGTTTCGGACGCCATCTGTCCTGGAATTTTGCGCGTCCTACTGCACGATTTCTGCTGCTTGAGTGATCCTGTGATGTTGGTGTCTTTCAGGTGGACATGCCCGTGTTTTTCTACATTGACCCCGAGTTTGCCTCTGACCCCAAGCTCCAGCATGTGGACACCATCACGCTGTCCTACACCTTCTTCGAGGCCAAGGAGGGCCTGCAGCTCCCCCTACCAGGATATGCCACTACCTAGGGAACATCACTCTGCTTGACTTTGTGCGGACAATAGATAGCCGTATCGGCTGGATGATGCATTGAAACTTTCCCTCGGCACACTGATATTGTGTAAGGGAGTTTAATAGGAAACACGTTTTGTATGATGTGATGTGTGCTCATCTCATTTTCGGGTGATGGGTTGGGATGGAAGTTGGGAGATGATACTGTCATAATCCTATGACTTGTATGGGATCTAATACACCGACACAGCTTGAGTATGTGAAAATAGCAGTCCCAAAGTTGTTGTGCACGCTCCTACTGATGACAGGAACATTAGGAGGAAGTATTTTTATGGAGGTTGTCGAGGGATCTAATGTTGATCACAACTTTGTGATATTTCGAACAACATGGCAAGGTCTATCTGAAGTACATCTCTGCCTGTAGAGTTTTGTCTGTCTCACGAGACGTATACCTGCAATATATTCTGAGGAAGAGTTGTGCAAAGATAACAATGTACTTGAAGATGCGTCATATACATTGAAAGAATAATGAAATGTTCTGATTGTGTTGCATATGATGCTGTGAAATAATAGTTTTTGACAGCTTGTAAAACGTGTTTATTTATCCATGAGACAGATTATTATGTTAGGGTATGATAAATAGTGATGTGTTATATGCAATAACTATGAGTTGAAACAAGTTCTTTTAGAACAACGTTGCTGATTAAATCCTTGATTGTACAGTCTAATGGCTTGAGTTTTTCCTATTATGTTTGCATTTGCATGCCTCACTCTTTCACTGCAGATCTTTCTAAGTCCATGAAGATGTCGAAAGAGAATCTGTAAATGCCGCACTTGGCAATGTTTACTTGGTTTTTGTTCACGTCCATGCCGTGAATATTTCCCCCATCAACATCACAGAAGCTTTCAGCACAGCGTGACCCCAGTGGCTATGGCGCAGCGTGACCCCAGTGGCTATGGCGCAGCATGAATGGAACCAAACTTTCGGCTTCCCTGACTGTGGCTCCACTCCGTTCACTCTGTGCAGATTTTGGCCGTGGTTTAGGAAAGGAGGTGGAGTGGCAGCGGGATAGTGGGGGTGGGGTGGAGGCGTGTTTGTGTGTGTGTGTGGGGGGGGGGTGGGGGGTTGTCAGGCTACCACCTTGTTTATCTACAGAATTCCTCCAGCACACGTGACTTCCAGTAGAGGCAACACCAGAGTTTCACAACTGTGAATGTTCCATGGAAGGAATAGGCTGCACGTGCTAAGTGGAGCGTCACTCTCTCCAATGGCAATGTGTGTACACACAGAAATTGCCCAGACCCAACAGGAGTCCAGATGGGCAGCACATTTTCTGGTGTTATCCTCTGTTCACCACGAGGGGCACTCAAACCAGCTTCAGCACTTTCAGTACATCTGGGTGTAGGGCTAATCCTGGGTATTGCAAAAGTAATGATCTTAGCTTCTAGACATCTGAACGTCACCATTAACTGTATTCATGACACGACAGTACTAAAGGTACATAAACCCTGGCTGCTCTCAACGAAAACACCAAGCGTGGGCAGAATTATGATCCGCTGTCAGAGTACTCCTTTGTGGTATCTGTTCGGTATTATACTGTATTTCCAAACGGAAACGTTATCTCAACTGAGACGTATTGAATCTGACCTCTCATGAATGACATTTTGGTGGGGGTTTTTTTTGCTTACATGAGATGAATTAGAAACATCAAACATAAAGAATTTCCTGATTACTTCTTTAAAATGAGGAATTAAACAATGCCGTTTGAAATGAAATTAGGAAACATTTGCAAGCGGTTTTTCTTGCGATCTGTTGAGTGGCGTCGCATATCCTGCTGACAACAGAAATGATCCACTTTTTCTTTTCCCCCCATGCCCACCGTCTCAACTAGAGCTAGCGTGATGTCCTTTTCCTGGAGAAAGCACATCTGACAGGCCATAGGGAATCAGTTGTGACAGATTGTCTCGTCGCTTGTTCCTCGGGGAGTCATTTTTTCCCTCACGGACGCGACGGCCATAGCAAAGTTGATCCATGTTGACCAAAAAGACCTGACAAGGGGATAGATTCCTCTGGGAAGTGATTTCGGCTGCTGATAGGGAGTCACATAAATGAATTGTTCTCCGACCAGCAGAGGCATTGCTGTGTCATGTGCAGAAATATGACTCACACCTAAAGTTGCCATGGAAACAATCTTGCAGACAGACGACGTGTGCCTGTTTCGAGGCGTAGTTTTCTATCGCACAAGGAGATGCTTAGAATATTTCGCTCTGAACGGTTTACAGAGCATTGCTTACTATACATTTGTTAGATCCTTTTGGGTCATTATGACCGATGCGACTGTCTCCGTTTACAGCAGTATACCGTCTCGATTGCCACCACCATGATTAACAACGACGAAATCAACAACTTTTAAAACATATACTACCATCATCACCACATATATTTATTGTGGTTACATTTGCTTTACACGGATATGCTGAGCACTATGCTAACACGGGTTTTGCATCAATGAAATTGATAACATCTACAATTTTCGCATGGATCAAGCGCATAACAAATCTCCCTCGTCGTTATCGTCATGGTCGTCGTCGACATCACCACCACCACCACCACCACCACCACCACCACCACTACCACCACCACCATCATCATCATCATCATCAGCAGCAGCAGCAGCAGCAGCATCTTCATCATCATCATCATCATCATCATCATCATCATCATCATCATCATCATCATCATCATCAGAAGAAGAAGAAGATGATGAAGAAGAAGATGAAGCATCATCATCATCATCATCATCAGAAGAAGAAGAAGAAGAACAACAACAACAACAACAACAATGATAACAACAACTACTACTACTACAACAAGAACAAGAAAAGAAGAGGAGGAAGAAGAAGACTGTTCGTTCTACTTCGTATTTGATTCATGGTGTGTGTCTCATCACATTAACACTGTGTCCATCTCTGAGGCCTGCTGAAGGCCTGCCAGTGTCCAGACAAAGCAAGGGGATGTTGACGTGTTTATCGCCACACGTCTGCATCTGTGTGGATGTGGTAAACAATGAAGACAGCTGCGGCCTGTGGCAGACGATGGAGAACGCTATTGGATATCATGGAGTTTCTTCACAGGCTCTACAACTTTTATCATCGTAGTATGGGGGGAGCATTTACCTCATATATTCACTGATCTTCACAATCTTCACTCCAATTTCAGGCAAGTTATCTCCATATTTTCTACCACAAACACGACTGTGGACCAATCTATAGACAACTGTTGATGCCTGCATAAGCGATTATTGTATTCATGATTACTTCGGCTCAATTCCAACAAATTGCAAAATGTGCGAAACACGAACTAAAGGTCACTTCGTGCTGTCTGGCATTGATCAATGGTTTTCTAACAATGACTCCCCCTGTGGGTTCGGGATAAGAATTGACCCACCGCGTCTCCCTACGCGATTCGTAAGAGGCGAATAACTAGGGACACCGTGACTTGCTTTACGTTTACTCAAAACTGTTCTAGTGATTTTCGTGCTTAATGGCCTTACATAGCCTACAAAGGCTGATAGGCCGTAAAACATCATCCATCCATCCATCCATCTTACAATGACCTCTTGACAATTCCAGGACACGTGTGGTTAAAGCTTAGGTAAGTTATTTAAAAAAGTATACTCTTCAGCTAATGAACTTTCCCTGGAGGGAAAATGTAATGGTAAGTGAAGGTAACAGCTCGTCATCCTTCTTTTCTCAGTAGAATCAATAGTCTCCGCGTAAAGAGGAAATCTACACATAGCGTATAACCTTTCGCGCCAGACGAGAAAAGCTTTGATGCGTCCCAGTGTCTAGGAGACAGCTACAGGGAACGTGAGTCTTGAATGATACTGCACTAATTCGATAAAAAGCGACATGCAGTCTTACTCATCAGTGCATCTCAAAGATTCCAAACATACCTGGTAACTATAAACTAACCCTTTGTTTGTGAGACAAGTATAGATCTGGAGCCATTATAACCCTTTGATTATTAATAAACATTCGTGATGTAATTCAATATAATACTGGCTTCCTTTCTATGCATGCTCATTTGCTATCAAAAAGCGTGGCTGAAAGTGAAAGGCTGAAAGGTCATCAAATGCCAGTATTACAGCTTCCATGCGATAATCTTTTCCAAAAGGCAATGGTTATCTCTTACTGAAAGCGGATATTGCGAAATAGCAACTTGTGAAATCCTGTTACAGAGCTGCACGATGTTAGTGACGAGCACAACTGCTACCTGCATGACATTCAGGTGACACTAGATAAATGTCATGGGGGCGTGCAAACCAACGCTGCCAGTCGTCATACCGGTAGTGACAGGAAACGTCGCCTTGTTCGGATGCAGTAATAGCTTCAGCTCTTCCTCTGCAGAACAGACATTTTCAAAGCGATGCGCTGCCATACTTTCCCTTGTAAACCCTTTCTAAATGTGACCACTGATTGACATGTGGAACTAGATTCCTTCTGGATACTTGTCAAGTTGGGAGCATGCGACATCTCCTAATGATTCGTTATGTTTCATTGCATTTCTACGATATCGTTTCGCTTGCGTTTCATCTATCTTCTACCTATGCACCTAACCACACACACACACGCACACACGCACATGCACGCACGAACGCACGCACACACACGCACACACACATACACACAAATGCGCGCGCGCACACACAGACACATCACATACACCACACAAGGAGACACAAACACACATTCACGCAAGCAAGCACGCGCGCACGCGCGCGCACACACACACACATGCACACACACATACGCACGCACACACGTTCGCACACATACACGCACGCGTGCACACAAACACACACATGCACACACTCTCTCTCTCACACACACACACACACACACACACACACACACACGCACACACACACACATATGAACGCACGCACGCGCGCGCGCGCGCGCACACTCACACACACACACCTGATTAAAAATATATACGGGAGCACTTCTGCACGGAAAGACACAGAGTAAAGAAATGTTTTGCACACGAGTTCGTGTTACCACATTATACTTCTCCATAGTCTGTCTCATTTCGAATTCATGCTTATATACCCTTGTTTCACTCGATTTGAATTACGAATAAAAACTTGTCTCATGCCATTCCTGTACTTCTACATGGACCTGGCGCTAGTTACACCATAGCCACTCATGCAAAAGTTATGTATGTGGTTACACCAAGCCAAAAGCAGATCTAAAACATCAAGGAGTACGAACTTGGATACAATGGAACTGCAAGGGGAAACCCGGCGTAACTCGGGGAAATCGCCATCTTATTACACTGTATTCATGCAACCCTATGTTACGTTCCCTTTCCCGTGGCCTCACATGCTGGAACTCTTGTCAAGCCTCATGTGCAGTGATTTGGTGAGCAGTTTAACGCTTCAGTGTACTCCTGAGGAAGGCAAGTAAAGCCGAAAATTTGACAGGCTAAGCAAAGACTTGTTTGTTTGTCCGTCTTTTTCCCCTAATATATATCTGCAATTCAAAATGTGTCGTAAACTTCTTGTCAAGAAATAGTATCCTGATAACTCAAATATAAATTTTTGTTTGTTTGAGATATAGCATTATCTCAGAATGCATGGTCAGGGACTCGTTGATCTATTTTGCCTGTTATTTCCAAAAGGGGTCCAAGCGGGTTATGCCGAGTTCTCCCGTGCAGGATCACAAACTTCCATTCCTTCTGTCGCTGCTTTTTTTCTTGATATCCTTCTTGGCCGATAGTGCTTCGCAAGTATCAACAAATAACCTTTACTTGTCCACCACTTTGTAATGGCTGATGTCGAGCTGGTCACAGGCGCACTGAGTAGGTCGACATAACAGCTTGACCGCACGTCCAGGTACTCAACAAAGTGCGCACTTGTGTGTGCTCGCGTACAGGACAGATGATTTTGGCCGCCTTTGTCTCGGCCAACACCCACGGCGCCAGGGTCCATGTTGGAACTGGAGCAGCGTCGATATTGGCCAAATTTGAATGGACCAAATACGGAACTGGCTCGGGACGGCGTGTGTTGAAAAAGAGCGGCAGGGAGGACTCCACACTGGCGGTGTGCAGCGGCCGCCATTGTGCCCAGCACGTCCTCGAAGTGCTCAAGGTCACACAGCGGCTTCCTGCACCTCCCCGTGTTGACTGACTCGCGTCAGCCGACAACTTCGGCACAGATTGTGGCATTCTTTGTGTTTCCGACGGAATGGAGTTGTTGAGTTTTCCTGTCGTGTCTCCTGTCTTGGTTTATCCCAGAATCGCAATTAAAGCGCTGGTGCTATGTAGAGTCCATGTCAGTGTTCGTTTATGCAAGAAACCCGACGAAGAGCTGCTGTTACGTTGAATGTACAAAAGCTTTTGTCTATCCAAGGAACACAACGAAGGGATTGTGCTATGCAGAATCTACAAGTCTTGGTTTGTCCAAGAAACGCATTTAACGGCCATGTACATGTAGAATCCACGTAAACTCTTGATTTATCCATGAAAAGCAAGAAGACCTTGATTTACGTAGAATATGCAGGAGCTTTTGTTTATCCGAGAAATGCAACGAAGGGTTTGTATTAAAATTCACGTAAATCTGGTGACACGTACGGCAAGGTGGCGCGAAAAAAAGATACACCTACAAAATAAATACAAAGTAAAGTACGAAGAGGAGTCAAGTGTTACGCCTCATCAGAAAGTACTCATGAGCACCTTTGATGTCTTGCTCTTTTTTACTCGTGAATAATTGGGTGTAAAAAAGTAGTCACTTCTGCAAAATGTGGATCATAAAGTCCGTGTGGATTCTTATTTTATCTGACTGACGCTGTTTTGACGCGAACAAAATGATTCGTCAACATTACAGTTGACCTCTAACGTTCTACGACTCGGCCTAGTGAAGGGGAAGGATAAACACCATTTTTCAGGTGCGCCTTTAATGATGTAACAACGCAACGTTGCTCGAAGACGAATCGGCAGACAAACTTGGTAGGCCTCCTCCACATGCTTCTGGCTAATGTGACCCTCACACTCAAACACACACAGACAAAACGGGCTTCCGAACGACGTTGCCTGAGTAAGGCAAGGGCGCGGTGTCACAGTGTCTCTGTCTGTTCCTCCTTGACTCCCCTCCGTTCCCAAGCGTGGCACAGCTCACGATCGGCAGCCTAGACATTGGCAGCTTCTGTGCGAAACAACAGACCCAAACATTCTCTGCTCCCCAGCTTCGGGGCATTAGGCAGAAGAATGCAATCGACAGGCAGCGAAATGTTTCATAACAGAGACAGTGAAGCTCCTCGCGTAACCGACATACTTCTCGTGCTCGGCAATACTCGTCACCTCTCGGCAATCTCCGGCTGTCCTCGTTCTGGGCATGCGCGATGCGGTGACATGACGATTGAAGACGACGTGATCCAGATGGCTTTTCTCTCTGTGGACAAGAGTGGTCCGAATGTGGCAGAGGCACGACATGATGGTTTCCTGTTGACAGCTTGCATTAACCTGATATGGCGGGCACCTTCTTCACTGGAACATTTCAGCCTTCTCGACGCTGCACCCAGTCACTGCAGCCTCCATGTGTGCGATAGCGGGAGTCAGGCCCGTGAGATCATTGACGCCTGCTTTGAGTTTCTCACGGCCAGGTTCCAAGCAAACAGGCTTTGAACGTGATGGAAGGATCATGGGAGAGAGAAAAGGGAGGGAAGGGCACGCAGAGGGTTCCGAAGACGAGACTTATGTCTCCTCGTCCTGACCTGGAGACTAGCCCTGGGTAGTGTTGCTTCTGGCACGCATTCGCCGTGCCTCAGACAGAGGCAGACCGCCTGGAACCAGTCTTGAAGCGCGGTGCGCCGTCCTTTCCCAGCTTGACCCCAGTCCTTGAGCCGGTTCCGCGTCTGTCAACACAGGGTGTTACAGCTGCCCATGAGTGTTTGGAACTCTAGGCAGAAGTACAGAGACTCAGATTCAGGACAAATGCTGCATCCGGGCAAAAAGAGGGACTCTGAGCGACTGCTAGAGTCGCGGGGTCTACCTTCCAACAACCTGCACGAAGTTTAAGACAACAATAATCTTTTTTTCCATTTACTTCTTCTTCTACATACAACTTACGTATAATCTGGATTATCTTTTCATTATATTATAAGGACGAAGCAAATATCTTGATTAGTGTGCATGCAAGAAGTAATATCATTTCTGCACAGATTTGTCCTTCCTCTATGTAAAGAGTAGTAGTTCTTCCAATAATTGCTAAGATATGTAAATGGGCGAACATTTTTCTGTACAGGTTATCGGTCACATACTGTTAAAATCTATATAGTATCTGAATGAGGTATTTCTGATCCACAACGAATGACTGACCGACATAATGGAGAATCTCTGGTCTTGCTTGTCGAGGGGTTTCCTCAAAGTCTGATCTGTGAGGCTCTGTTCTGTAGCCGAGCAGAGAGAGCGTTTGACCTGCAGTCGCTCGCAGCTAATGGGTGCGGTGTTCGAAGCTGCACAGATCCTAGAGTCGCATCCTTGGGCAAGGTGCTTCACCCACATTGCCTCTCCTACCGAAGAGTAAAACCTGTAACTGGGCGCTGCACAGCGGCGACCTGGGGTGAAATTCCCCCAAGAGAATTTTCTCAAAAGGACAAAATAAAGGATATCATTATCATGATAAATTCCCAATCTTTCACCTGTTTTACATCCTGGATTTTCTCCTTTTTTCTTACTCAACCTTCCACTCCTTTAAAGTTCCTTTCTTTCCTTAGCATTGAGTGACCGAGTGTTTCAAAGGGTAGACTGCCGCACTGGTCATCGCTTTGCTGCCATGTACGTCAAGCTCTGTTGACATGTCAACAGGGATCTCAGTAAACATGGAATACACACTCTGTGTAGAAATGACAAGAACATCTAACGAAAGATAGCAATGAAATAGTCAATTTCCTACGGCAGATTAGACATATATTATAAATAGAAACGCACGCTTGCATGCACACACACACACACACACACACACACGCGCGCGCGCGCGCACGCAAGTACGCGCGAACGCATAAACGCACTTAGGCACACTCACTTTCGGTTTCAAGTTCATGTAAGAAATACTTAGCTGTTTGTATTCTAGAACTAAGTTGCCAACAGAAGGGTGAAGAACTACATGTATATATGTTTCGTTGTGAACTGATTCGGCTCCTTCTAACACAATTATTTTTTTCTCTCCTGATCTCAATGGCTCTGATTTGAAAATTAGCTTATTCCTTTAACTAATCAGCAGCGATTGAAAAAATCTCTGATACCGTGATGTAGTTCAAAGTTTTTATCGGTTTTCTGACTTCTGGTAAAATATTCCTTTTTGTTGTTAAAGCCCATTCTTATATCATTTCTATTACTCATGAAGTTCTTCACTTTCTCCTTTTATTCGATCGTGCTCTCTTAAAGGATTCAAAGGAGTTTCTTTGGCTGTGTAACTACGTTTTTCCTTTTATTCTGTAGGATGGTACAATCTCTCTCTCTCTCTCTCTCTCTCTCTCTCTCTCTCTCTCTCTCTCTCTCTCTCTCTCTCTCTCCTTATCTCCGGCTGTCATCTATTCATCTGTCATCTATCCCTTCCTCTTCCTGGCTACAACCACCACACGAACGTCTGGTCCCCAAGGAGTCAGCCCTCAGGGCAGCTGGTCCGCTGGTCCGCAGACCAGCTGACCCAGGCTGTCACCACCTTCCTCGCACCTTTACTCTCTCTCCATGATTAATCGTCAACATTAAGGTTATTAAGTGTATGGGGACATGAACTTATTCATTTGGAAGGCAGATCCAAGTTGTGTTATTTTGTTGAATCGTCAACATTGGAACGTGTTTTACCGTTAGAATGAGCTTCCGGTTCTGGTGAATAAGTCCATCCTTCTAAAAGTGGTTGCTTTTGCATGCTTTGGCAGACCAGACGGGTGAGTCTGGCAGACTACATCAGTCTCGAACCTTTGCAGGCCTAATAAAACATGGACTGAAGAAACTGAGTAGAGAGGAGCGGAGCCTCTCTATAGCTCCAGCCTGCGCCATGCCACTCGACAATTGACAGCACTCTGCCTGTCAGGACTGAGCCCCCCTCATCCATTCACACAGATGATCACCACCACCCTACTACAATTCAAACGTGTTTGCCGTCCTGGACTCAAAGGAGTTTCGATGGCCATGTAACTTCCTTCAAAGGTCACTCTTCGTAGCAAGTTGACGCCTTACACTTTCCTGGTACGAGGAACAAGAGCTATGTAGAATGTAACTGAAACCATTTTCAATTTTCACCGACCCCAAGCCTCTTTTTCGACCAAGCACGAACTGGAGACAAATCTCCTTCGTTTCGCCTATCAACTCGTCTTCATTTCACCCCACCTTCCCAGCGTGCACTTGTCCAAATGGAACCATAGTTGCGTGGTCACGTCTGCCGTCCTTCCAAGGATTCTCTGCGACTCCAAGCCATCCTCGGAGGACCCCTGAACTATTACCATAATTAGCAATATTGACTGAGCGAAGTCGGAGTACACACAGAGCTCTCTCTCTCTCTCTCTCTCTCTCTCTCTCTCTCTCTCTCTCTCTCTCTCTCTACGTCTACACAAGTCCGCGCCAGCAACGAACTCGAGGAAGATTGACAGCGGCCCTGCTGGCTAAACACTGGAGGAACCTCAGGGCACGCTGTAGATTCTTTTCTGTTTTTTACCTCTGACATTGGGAAGAGATGCGTCTGGCGAGTGGGGACATTTTTCTGCAGGCCCCTTCCTCCTGCAGCGCCCTCTGTTTCCACGTCGCGTGGCGCAACATAGTTGTCTGCCCTCGTTAATCAACACGCCACCTCCGCTGTCAACACCAGGCCGGGAGGAAGGGCGAGAGTTCCCCAGATCGGAAGGAAGCCAGGGCTGAAGATGCTCCAGCCAGATGATATTGTGACCCAGCTTAAAAGAGATGTGTTTTGGCGTCGTCATGGTTCATAACCTCGAGGAAAATAAATTTGGTTTATTCTATCACATGAACACTAGTCTCATGGTTTTCCTTGTGCTCTCTTTCTTCCTCCTGCTGCTCTAGTATATATCCTGATCCTGCATCTCCTGCCCCCCCCCCCCCCCCCCTCCTCATTCCACTAATATCAACATGGCGAGCTTTGTAGAATAGCGGCTAGGTTTCTGGCAACAGCTCAGATGCAAAGGCGATTAAATGAGGGTACGTCGGTATTGTTTGCCGCCAAGCAGGTATCAGTATCATACGCATTAATATAATAGCAACCGTTTTAATGCAATTTGTTTATACACATCATAGTGTTGAAGGCAAAAATTCAACTGTCATGTTTGTCGTAAAATCTTTGAACCATATGGAAGAGGCATACACAGGCGGAAGGAGACTTTTCCAAATGCGTCGTACGTCTCCACGTGTCATCACATGCACAAGCCATCCCAGTCCTCATGATTAGCGTGGTCGCTGATTGCCCCAATGACGGATGAGAGTGGCAGATCAAGTCCCTTGCTTCTGGCCAACTTATGACGTATGATGGTGAAAACTGACGTCAGAACTGACATTTCCCTCAGGGAGCCCTTCCTGTTGCTGTCATACGTCACTCATCCTGCATGCAAGATTCGTCCCAGGTGTTGACTCTTCAAGTTTTAAATTAAAGTGATGACCCATCGTGTTAACACAGTCACTTATTTGCACCATTCCTTAGTGCCCAAGAACTCTGCGACCGGCAACAAGGTCGCCAACTTCTTCAAAAGGTTTCCACACGAGAAGAAACTTAGATTTCAGTTTGTTCTTTGTGTTCAAAGGCAATTGTGGATGCAAACAGATCTGGCCGAGGAAAAGGAGGTTTTGAGGTAGGTAGGACGTACACTCAGCTAAGCCCAGTTACGTCAGAACTCGAGGAGTGGGGGATTACTGAGAATGTCTTGAATTCCAACCTCAGGCGGCCAAACAGGCGCGTTGACTCGCTAATGGCGGCCGGGCAAACTGTGAATCATCCATTCCAGGCGTGGACTGCGACACCCTGACTGCTGCAGTTGTCTGCAGCCGCCTTCCCTGCCCTTACCCCTGCCTCCCCGTCCCAACAAACTCAGCCTTGGCTGTCTCAGCGTCGGAACGAAGTAGTTCCTTCATATGACTTCTGGATATAGAATTGTGCTATGATGCATCAAGGAAGGGACAAATACAGACATACATTCACATACTCTGACAGAACAGAGAGAGAGAGAGAGAGAGAGAGAGAGAGAGAGAGAGAGAGAGAGAGAGAGAGAGAGAGAGAGAGAGAGAGAGAGACAGAGAGAGAGAGAGAGAGACAGAGACAGAGACAGACAGAGAGCCACAAACAGAGAAGGACAGTGGGAAAAAAGAGAAAGAGAGAGGAAAGGGGGGGGGGGGGGGTGAGGGCAGAGTGAAGCAGAGATGAAAGACGAGGAAAACAGGAGAAAAAGGGAAGAGAGAAGATAAAAGAGAGGGGCAGGGGGAGGAAGGGGGCAGACTGCGTCAAAGAAAATGAAGAAAAATGAGAGAAGGGAAATATAAATGAGATGAGATGAGATGAGATGAGATGGGAGAGAGAGAGAGAGAGAGAGAGAGAGAGAGAGAGAGAGAGAGAGAGAGAGAGAGAGAGGTGAGGGGTTGGGGTTAAGAGGGGCATGATTAAGTACAGTGCAAACTGGATATATGTCAGTGCATGTATGCCAGTCCGTTAAGTATCACACGTCTGCAACGTGAACAAGTTAACTTTTTGCAAGATGCAGTTGCACGATCCAGCATGCATATCGGAGCACATGTGTGTGTACCAACGTCCTTGTGTATGTTTGCAAGTGTGTGCCCAGGACGTATGCCCAGACAGAACCCTCGTTTGTTTCATATTCAGTTTGGGGGATCACCCTAATATGGCCGCCCTATGTCAATATCATGCAAAACATAACAGTATATACATAGATTGCCCTGTCCTCATTCTGGTACTAGGCAAGCTGAGGCAGAAACTGCTGAGAACTGAAAAGGTCAACTGTCCTTGTACCTTAAGGCAAAGCACTGGATTAATTTTTGTTGTGCAGCAATACAAGAAAACATAAAAATCAGACCATGAATTTCTGAAGCAGTTTATTGACAGAACAGTTGTGTATAAATATCACTCACACCCTCACTAAGCCAACATACAAACCCCCAAAGTTGATGCATTTTGAGCGTCTGGTTTGAGAATGTTCTATTTGGCTTGCACATACAACTGCCTACAGGGCTACGAGAGCATGACAGGAAAGGAGGCTGACATGCATGCAACGGAGCATGGAGCATGTCTACTGACATGGCTCAGCTGTCCTTGCACACATGCTCAAAATCCCACTCATTCAAGAACAATCGCTGCATGAGGGCTCAAGTCACAGACCTCAGAACAAGTTGAATTGTTGATGGTAAATCTACCGAGATGTTTCAACATCTCACACAACAAAACGGTTATTTCAGAATAGTATGTACTGTTTCCTATGGATATTTGGTAGCTAGGCTCTAGGCCTATTTCTAAACAAATGAAAACATTGTTGTTTTCATGTGCTGTAATGGCTTGGACTAACACTGAGCCAGTGTCAACAAGAATTGTAGGTTTCAAGTTCTAATTATCCAAGTTGGATTGGGTTTCTGTAACACCTTTGACCAAATCTGTATTAAAAAATTGCACCAGAAAAAATTTAAAGCTGTACATAAATATAAAGCGCTGATGTAAAGAAATATAATCTGGTTCATTTCATATAACACATGCAATGAGCACTTATCCATCCAACATATGATGCAAACAACTTTCCTCCTTTTCATAAATCTATAGTATGACAACTGCATCCAGCCATGCATGGACAATCTTTTCTGGAATTGTCTTCGTTGACTTGTCTTTGATAATGCTGAAGGTACCGTTACAAGTGTATGCACTGTTTGTGACTGCTTTGCTTCCTCACACTCACAAAGCATTAGTATTCTGTCTATATTGCTGAAGTAGTCTAGCCAGTGAGTCAGCATATAGCAGCACCCAGCACACCATCCTCACGGAAAAGAAATGTTTCACCGAAACTCACCACAGAACACAGACAAAATTAGTCCAGTGCAAAAAATGACACAGTGTGACAAATGTACAAAATACACTTAAGCTTCTTACAGATGACGAAATCCACAAGGCAATGCATATATAGGCAAAAGGGCATTTTAGCAAAAAGACCAAAAAAAGACAGAGGGTAAATGTATGTATAGTAGGTACAAATCAGTATGATGAGGCAAAAAACTGTCTCTGGTCCCTCCCTACCTTCACATCATCCAACAGCCAGAGTACATTGAGACATGGGGTCATGCAGCGTCACAGCTCAAGCATGTCAAACATAAACCACAATGCAGAGATCACGCAGAATAAGTAAAGGTTATATCAAATCCTGTGTATACATCATGACTATCAGAAAAGAGGCCGACTTGTGTCTTGACAGGAATGATCAAAGATGTTGTCTCTAAATTCTTCTGCTTTACTGTAATCTGAGGAATTCCACATTTTCACATTCAACATCTCGTTAGCTAGATATTATACAAAACAAAAACTTCAAAAACTATGCATTCAGAAGAAGAAGAATTATATCAGAAGACCAAAACCACATTACAAGCAGAAAGGTCAATGATTACAATGTAAGTACATTCCTTGGCATGGACCAAAGTTGTAGTTAGGTGTAGTTGTGATCCTGATGCTGTGAAGATGGAACTCACGCTTCTTACAGCACTGTACCCTGGGGTACCATCTTGGTGGAGCTTTCGATCAAGAAAAAAAGCACCTAATGTCATGGTCCCATTGAGGGTGGTTATACATGGGAATTCCATTTGTGATAAAGAGTCGTACATCTGTAAATATCCAAATGATGAGCCAGTGGTCCAAAACTGTTCACTGTACAGTCTCCAGAGAATCGGATGCAAGGAGCCGTCATCATGTTGAAAAAAGGGCAAACTTCTGATAAGATTGGCGAGAGTGGCAGTCTTCATTGAAAGAGAGGTTGGAGGCAGGATTTGATGTCTCCACGTTGGCAAGAGGACAAACGTCACTCACGGAATGCAGTATGGCTCCCACGGATCCACGACTTTACTTCAACACAAGCACAAACAACATGGAACGAAGTGATAAATCCTCAGCACAGCCACAGAAGGTAGCGCTCCTCTTCCTCTGCGCCATCTACTCGCCTCTCCTTGTCACATCAGATGGTGGCAAGCTTCCCTACTGATATTCCTCTCTTGAAGGGAAATCCCGCAGCACGTCATGACCCGAGAGCTGGCTGATCACGGAAAAACTGATGTTGCAAACTCTGCATCCATAAGCACGTTACAGGCGAGAGGTGGGGACCCAGAAACGGGTGAGGGAGAGAGGAGGGAAGGACGCAGCCTAGTAATACTGCCAGCACTTGCTTTCCCCCGAACTCTCCCTGGCGTGCCTGCTTTGGGCTTAGAACTCGAAGGTGCAGGCCGCTTCCATCTCCTGGCTCACGGCGCGGAAAATGCCGTTCTGCTCGCCCTTCAGGTAGCAGCTGTTAGAGGCCTTGAGCACCAGTTGCGAGGAGCCCAGGAAGACCACCGTGAAGAGCGTGGCGCCATCAGGAGCACTGTTGCTGTAGATGGACATGTCGTCCGTCAGGGCCCAGTATTTTCCGTTCTGGCCTGCAAGACCCAAAAGTAGTCGGTACTATCTATGAGGCAGGAGACAATACATGGAAGAAAGAGAAGGGCACGTTCATGCAGTTCTGGCAATACTTTCAACAAAAAGATCAAATGCATGGGAAATTCAAGAGCAATTTAACATACGTCCTGTGAAATTCTTGCACAGTTAAATCCATAATGAACAGAGATTTAAGCAAAACTGTTTTCTCTAAAACCTAATACCAGAATCCTCTTTCAAGCCATGGACATACTTTTCTCTACGATACCTGCTTAATGATGATTGCTATTTTACTCGCAAGTCACAAGGGATTTGTACGCCCATTTCCTTTGTCTGCATTAACTGCAGTTTCAAGAGTTAACCCCACATCTTTATTTAGACAAGACGACTGTGTCATACAGTGTACTGTACTCTCACACCCACCTTTGACCTTGTAAGTCCCGTCCTCGTTGCCCTCGAGGTACATGATTTCGTAGGTGGACTTGTTGCAGATGACCTCACCAGACGACTTGGTGCCCACAAAGCCGAAGTCGGTCTTGAGGATGAGGATGGGGCGGTTGACCAAGCGCATCTTGAAGCGTTCCTTGTCGCCCACGCTGTCACTGGCAGCGTACAGGTGTCCATTGGGCTTGATGCCCACGTAGGCGCCGTTGCAGGCCTTCAGCGAGATCTGGCCATCTCCGTGCCACTCCATGTCGTACAGCGTCTTGTCCGTGCTGGGGAAACCAAAGTGTCCATGTTGAGTCTGTCTGATACTGACCTGAACATGTCTGGATGAGATTCAATGTTTCAGTACAGAATACAACGTCCAAGGAAAAGAGATGATGACGAACCAGATGCAGAGGACCCGATATCATCGATGCTAGTTAGGTATATTTCTTTAGTAACTATTTTCTACGGTGTGTGTGTGTGTGTGTGTGTGTGTGTGTGTGTGTGTGTGAGAGAGAGAGAGAGAGAGAGAGAGAGAGAGAGAGAGAGAGAGAGAAGAGAGAGAGAGAGAGAGAGAGAGAAGAGAGAGAGAGAGAGAGAGAGAGAGAGAGAGAGAGAGAGAGAAGAGAGAGAGAGAGAGAAGAGAGAGAGAGAGAGAGAGAGAGAGAGAGAGAAAGAGAGAGAGAAAGAGAAAGAGAGAGAGAGAGAGAGAGAAAAGCCAGAGAGAGAAACGCACAGACAGCGACCAAGACAATGATTGGCAGAGATAGAGACAAAAAGCAAAACAGAGGATAAAGACACAGCATTAGAGACAAAGAAAGAGATGGAGACAGGGACGGAGCAGATCGACTTGTAAACATCTCAGTCACTATAGCAACATCTAGAAGATCATCTCTCCCTTTGAAGCAATGGCATCCAAAGCAACCTGCAGATGGAGGAAGATGCAAAAGTGGAAAAAGAGTGCAGTCCTTACATGGTAGTGGAGACTGCCTGGATGCCCTGGGTGCCGGGGTCCACGGTCCAATACTTGTTCTGGTTCATCAGGAAGGCCCACTTGTTGCTGGCACGGTCAAACTCCAGCTGGAATGTCTCCTTCTCCGATATCTCCTCCTCAGACTGGTTGGCAGACACGTCCACTCCTACAACACAAGAAGGGGAAGGATGGCGTCAGAGATAAGACCCTCTACCAACATTTCATGAAATTGTTTATCTTGAAAATCTTAAGCATCTCTCTCTCTCTATCTCTCTCTCTCACTTACGCTCTCTTTCTCCATATCTCTGCCACTCTCCTTGACTAACTCGCTTTTCCTTCCTTCCTTCCTTCTCTCCAACTCCTCCTTCCGCCCTAACTGCACTATCATTTCTTAATCCAACGTGGACGATATTTATTTCTGTGTGGGGCACTTCCTGCCTGCGGAAAAATAGAATTGGGGAAGATTTGACCATAATTCTTGCGCACAACCTCAACAACACTTGCAAACGACGGCATTCTCCATTTGACGGTCGGCGTTTGGTAAAGGCAACAGCATCGCAACCTGACTGGGGCGGTAATCCGGTGATGCAAAGACAGCATTCGCTCGGGATTGCTTCCCGTTTTGAAGTGCCGCATTGCAGACTAGCCGATGTTTGAGCAGAACGGAAATGGAATTCGGGAGAGGAAGTCAAGGTGAATCCAACCAGGACAATCAGGGAGAGAGCAGAATGCTTGGAGAACTCAAAAACCCAAGACCACCAGCGGGATGAAGCCAGGGAGGAAGCCATCATGTCTTCTCCAGCATTACAGGAAGCCCGGAAAACAGGCTGACGTCTCGGGTGGGGATAGCTCTGGCCTTAGCGGACAGGATGAGCCTGCTGAGGAGGGACTCCCTGCATCAGGGGTCCCTTCCGTCCCCCACGGATTGTTGGCGTCAGGGGGTCTTGCCCTCCCCTTCCCTTCCTTCCCTTTCCCTTCCTCCCCTTCCCTCAATGCATCCTCAAAAACCCACTCCACCCTATATCATTTACTATCATGATCAAACCTCAGGGGCTCATTTTTGCTGACTTGTCTTGTCATGGCCCCAAACCATCCAAAATTGGATTGCTTTGGTATGGTCTGGAGTCAAGGAGCCCTGCCCTAATTCCTGGCATTAGACAGAACTTCTAGTTGTGCTTCTTCTCTTGTCCGAGGCAGCGTCTGTGTGTGAAGAGCACTAGCACAGGCGGCAGTGAGCTTGACCGACATCATGTCGCACGCCTTCAACAAGAAACGCGGGACTGACAACACCTGCACTGGGACGTTTTGCCAGTGACTTCTCAGGTAAAGTATTACGCAAATTGTCCTCACTTGATCTGCAGACATGCTCTAAGTACGCACGCACGCACGCACGCACGCGCACACGCGCGCACACAGAGAGAGAGAGAGAGAGAGAGAGAGAGAGAGAGAGAGAGAGAGAGAGAGAGAGAGAGAGAGAGAGAGAGAGAGAGAATCCGAGGACGCCGTGCATGTGACAATCGCCAGAAAACCGATAAAGACAACCGCATCAGTGAGACATAGATGATGTAAATATGATATCCAAAACCTGATCTACCCATGGCTTCATCTAATAGGTGAGGTTGTAAAGAAGAAGCTTCTGCTTTGGGGAAAAGGGGGATGAAGGAGGTAAAACTGGAGAGAGTGAGGAGGGAGAGTTAGTAGAGGGGAGATAGTTGAGACGAGGGTGGGAGGTCAAGGCCATATATTATTTGGCTGTGAACAGTCATATTCCGAGATTAAAAATCAAGCAATTTACGTGTTTCCAACTCCGTGAAAGGGAACGTCAGGGTACTTGTGTTTCACTATGTCCAGTCGAAATATGGTTGCTGATTCATTCAACCAAACAGCGTAGGCTTGCACACGCAAATGTTTTCACCCCGAGAGAAACATCCTTATTTCTACGCAAGCATCTGCTTTCGTCTGCTGTTCATTCATTCGATGGATTTGTTTGTCTTCTGCAAGACGAGAGTCCACGAGGAAAGGGTTGAATAAACAAAGGGAAAAGAACAACGCTGGCGAGAACGGGTGCCGACTGCAGGGGAAATATCTGCCTCCGTGTCTTCCTCTTTTTCTCCCCGCCATCACAAGATGATAAACTGTTTGTGCTCTCTCTCTCTCTCTCTCTCTCTCTCTCTCTCTCTCTCTCTCTCTCTCTCTCTCTCTCTCTCTCTCTCTCTCTCTCTCTCTCTCTCTCAATGTCGAGGCTTTTATTTTTGGCCCCGAGACCAAAATAGACTGAGAATTGCAGACTCTTGCTACTGACGCTGAGACGGCAGTCTGGAGATTGCAGCGAGTTCAGTAAAGGTTGGAAGGATGAAGAGGGCTTGCAGTCAAATTTCACCCCAACTGTCTTCCCAAAATATTCTGGCTTTCCATATAGGAGGCTGAGTCAGCCAAGACGTAATCGCCAGTGTTCCTCTCAGAGTAACGTTACACTAGTTCAACACAGATAAGCCTGGCCTTTGTGCATGAAGGACGATTTTTTTCGTCTTCACGATTGTTTTCTTTCTCCTCACATTCTGCCTGCATCCATACTGGATTCGCTGCTTCCCATCATTCGCACGTTGGATAACAGAGCATCGTCCCGGCTTATTTTCTTATCTGGCCATCTGACTTTGACTTCACCCCGAACCACGCACCCATCTCAATTCCGGAGTTCCCTTTCCCCAAGGAAGAAAAAGCACAAGTAGGAGAGATGTAAAACAAACATCCAGCGCGAAAGGGACAGGGGACATATAAATCACTTCATTTATTGCCAAAATTCCCCCTCAGCATTTGTTTGTGTAACCAAAGTTCAAGAACGCTCCTTCCAGAGGCGACCTCAACGTTTCCATCTAAAAAGGCGATGTTTCTAAAATAGCAGACACCATTTTGGTTATGGAGAGTTCTTAATGAGGGCGTGAAGTTTATGGCGTCTGGATACATAAAAAGGGCAGAGAAGAGAGAAAATGAACTAAACTAGTGGCTGTTAATGGAAGATAGAGCACAAGGGTAGCTGGTCTGTTGACGAAAGAGTGGATTGCGTCTGAAAAATAGGAAGATAAAACATAGGTAACAAATGGATACTAAGGATAAGTATTCAAAGCGGAACGAGAGAAAGAAACGATAAAATGGAAGAACAACGGGAAGAAACTATGGAAAAATGTTAGAGGAAAGAAGAAAAGAAAACAGAAGAGGGGAGGAGGACGACAACAAACTGTTCGGAGAATGAGAACATTCGAAGACCGGAAGGAAGATAGGTAAACACGAGTTAATCCAGTCTTACAGAAGTCGCCATATTCCGAAACGGCTCCTTGGCGCACGACACAAAGAACGCACTTTGCACAAGCCAGATTTCACTACCGTGGCGACAAGAACAAACTCTCGGACGTGACCAAAGTGCCTGAATGGGGGGGAGACGTTGTAATTGCTTTCTCGCCCCTCCACCCCGCACCTCCCACCAACCCCTCCCCCCCCCCCTTTCCCAGCTCTTCTCCTGACCATCCCCATCTCCCTTCCTTCCCTTCCCTGCGTGTTTTGTTCCAGTTTTGGCGACTGGCCCCTGGCCCGGCAGACAAACAGTGCAGTGGGGATCAATGAGAAGACTGCCAGAGACGTGTTTGCCCCCGCTGTCAGAAATTCCGAGTCACATTGATCCCACATTTTGCCCCGCTCTGCAGTCCTGGCCCCGAATCTCCCGTGTCAGACAGCATACCCAGGCACTGCCACTCCACCGGAATGCAGGGCCTCCAGGGCTAATAGATTTCTTTCCATACAGCAACCGTCATCTGCACGTCCGTGCCAAATGTCTGGCGTGGATCGCCCTCGACACCCAAACTTCAAAGACAACACCGGCCATTTATCTAATCTCCGGCCGTCGGATCTGGGGCCGAAACAAAAAAACAATCAAAGCCTTCTACCTGGAAGAGATGAAAGTCATTCATATCATTCGCACATCATCTCCAAATGCTGAGGACTCGCGAGACGCCGACACAGCCAAACGCCCTGCTTTGCCTGACTATCGACAGCACGGCGACCGCGGTCTGACCTTTCCCCCTGGGGTCTCCGTGCGGTAGGGCCAGCGTCAGGCTATGCTAGGCAGGCAGTGAAGATCTTCAGGCATCCCCCTCTCCGCCATGTCCATCCCTGAAGGTACGCCATCGACTGACACTCGCTCTCCACGCAGGTGTAGGCAAGAACGAGACAGACGCCCCAGCCAGAGCCAGGCAACCTGCCCTGAATCCCGATGAAACATTTCTTGGACGGCGTAGGGCTAGGTGTCCAGAACTCCTCGTGCAGCAACAAGAAGACAGAGGATATTGGGAAATGTTTTTTCCGTGGATTTTTTAATCAGAGCAAAGGAAAAGAACGGTGTTCCGGCGACATAGCAAACTGACAGAGAGGGGGAAAAGAATTGCAACGGATCTCGGTATTCGGGTTCTGTCGATATGCCTTCTGCATGAGGAAGAACTCGGCCTATTAACAAGCACAATTCCAAAATCGAAGCAACATACGACGCATGTCCCATAGCACCTGACCACTCTGGGAGGCTCCATGAATAAGATCGTGATCACAAAGCAAGGCATTTTTGCAATAACATGGGCAGAGCGAAGAAACCACATCAAAAGTCCCAAAACAATGGCACAAAAACCATATCACAGGCGCAAAAGATGTCGAGACAGCTCGCTATCAAGCGCCCTTCATCTCATCAATGTCCCGATCAAACACTCAGGAAGGACGTGGCAGGATACAGAATCAGCGTGCAATGATCGAAAACGGAAGCCAAGACAGCCCATGCAGAACATTCCAGGGATAGGTAACGAAAGATCTGTCATCATCGCGTTTCTATTCTGAATATACAATCAACTCGCTCTTCTAAATCAAGTCTTTTCAGCGGTGGCTCAGCTCATTTAAACTGAACCTCAAACTCTTTATAAAGTGGTACGTTTGGGTGATAAGGTGGGCATCTCAACTGTCGGGTGAATTACAAGGTCGGGAGCTAAACTGCCGACAGCGCAGCGCAATGGGAATGGGAATTTATTACAAAGTCCATGACGACGCACCAGTACTCTTCCTTTTCCATAGATATGGGGGTGAGTTGCCTAACCTACCTAGTTGGCAAATAATAAGCCGGTGTCAACAGGGCAAACATTTGATTGACTTTACATCTGCTTTCATCATGTTGACACATGCTGACACCGGCCTATTCCTCGCAAGATCTTGCAAAGTTACTAGCATAAGCAACGCGTCCCTGCAGGACCACTTCGCCATCAGACGGCAACAAGGAAGTTGTATTTCCACAACAAAAAACCAACCTCGAGGCAAATCATAACAGCGTCGGACAAAAAGTATCCTGATGACTAGGACTTTCACAGGCAAAACCGGTTAAAAAAGAAAGTTATCATGCAAGTAGAAATATTAAAATCTGCGTAAACACAGCCAAGAAAACACGACTGGACGGGATCAAAAGAAGGCTTGAACACAACAGGTACCGCTACATAACTGTGAAAGAAAGCTACAGTGGAGACGGTGTATATACTATTACACTGTGACAGCCAAATTTCATTCCTGAACTGAACGCACTTCGCTAAAAGCACCTACATTAATAAGCAGTTTCCGTTCCAAAAACTGTTGCATCGTTACAAGAGATTGATGACAGAGCGATGTCACGCCAGGTTGCAATGGACGCCACAGTATTGAGAGAGAGAGAGAGAGAGAGAGAGAGAGAGAGAGAGAGAGAGAGAGAGAGAGAGAGAGAGAGAGAGAGTTCACCTCCCCAGGCAGATTCTGTCGTGTCTGCAAAAGACTCCATCAATCACAAATCAGTGTTTCCGGCACTTCGGGCCCAGTTCATGCGAACTATTGATTGATTACCGTCTTCAAACATTACGCTCCTACAGCCTTCCTTCGATCCACTTCCGGGGAAAAACTCCCTGAGATTTTGCCCTACTTCCACTAGCATTAGCACAACGTGGGACTCCGCAGGGCCCAAGGAAATTCCTAGTATATGACAAACCCAAGGAGTACTATATCAGATAGAGTACTCCTTGGACAAACCCTATCATTCTGTTTACGAGATATGCCCGGACGACATTGTTTCAGAGCAGGAAAACAGAGTAATTCAGTTGGTGGCCATCCATTGGGATTCGATAAAGCCTTCGGCAAGTTAACTACAGCATGTCGAAAGAATGAACGCGATTTATACAAACAGATACTTGACAGGCAAACACTGCCACCTGTTTATTCTTGTTACACAAAACAAGCAAGAAAACAAAAACCTGATGATACATAGCAGAACAATGCACGATGAAGTCAGGCACGATGCCACCCAACTCCCGTGGAGCCCTGAAGCACGTTTTTTTCGTTGCCATACTTTGCCGACAAGCGGCCGTTGTTCTCTCGATACACAACAGCCACAAGCCAGGGGAGACGCCAAACCCCAAGGTTTGAACATAGTCTGTCTGCATGCGTCCTTCTTCAACGGTCTCCGAGTCAGTGTCAGATGGTTTGCTGCTCTTCTTGGTAGCCGTGACCTTCTCCACACAACGTCTTCTGCTGGTGTGGCAAAGTAAGAGTCTGTGTGCCAATGGGGCATTGCATATGACGCCCACTACCTGATAGTCTGCTGTGGTCACTATACCCCACTAAGGCTGGCGTTTCTGCTCCTCCCAGAGCAGCATGCGAGGAGGCACTCCTCAACCCATCAGCCCGGACAAGACAGCTTTGTGGAGAGGACGGCAGGACAGGAGGTCAGCAGGAGTAACGAACCAACTCAACAAAGCGGAGACAGCTGTCAAAACACCGGCACAGGGCCGGGTCCGTGTGGAATCTCAACACTAAGGATTGGACGGCGAAAGGTCGGCCATTTCGATTGCAAAGTTGTTTCAGGAAACATTCGCTTTAAGCAACGCTCGACAAACAATCGGAACATGAAAGCCATTGTAAAGGTTACAAAAACGCGGCGGTCACGAACGTCGGGGGAAAAAGTAATGATCAGAACGAAATTGTTTGAAAACATTTCTACAGTGCAGATTTAAAAAGACGGTTCCAGTGGACGAATTGGTCCTTAGTGGCAGGGTTATCAGGCAGCTTTCCTATTGGACTATTTCGCAGTTACGAGCAATTCGAGGCACGCCACCGGCCACCTCCACGTGGCTGTCAGCCACGCTGCCTATCTCTCGAGAATCCTAACTGCCGTCTCAGGTGCTTTAAATGGGGCACCTTCCCTCCATCTGGGATCATGAACCCTTCTCCCATCTTCTCGCATCAGCTCATCCCCTCATTTCTCTCTCACGTTCAGGCCTCTATCAGAAAGTTCGAATGGAATCAACCCTGTGACCCCGCGATAGCGTCTTTCTTGGTCAGTCTGGTGTCTGCCTTCAAGGAGTTCTGTCAATTCTCCACAGAGAAAGATCGAGTAACGCCCCTTTCTAGGGCCACTTCACTATCAAGAGAGATGCTATCTAAACGGATCCTCCCTCAGGAAGATAGCGTTTTCTCAGCAATAAATATCATTGAAAACAGCCACTTCACAGGCTGGCATAAAGTCTCCATTTGTCAGCGTCAAGGGAGGTCTGCAGGAAACCTTCCGGGGCAATGTGAACGAATCCATGTCTAACGGAATTGATTTCAAACAACTGTCACTAAAAAAAAATAAACATAATTTTATTCAACAGTTGTGTTTAGAATAAACACCTTTCCTGTCATCCTGTCGGAGTTCTTGTAGGATGGCAAGGCTTCTTTATCGCCAGTTCCTGTCGACCTCTGCGCATTCCCACAGCTCGTAAGTCACGGCATAATCCTTGTCTCCTTGACACCCTCATCCCTGACCTCACAGCAGCAGGCATGACCCAATGGTCTCCCGAAGGTGTTTGCACTGCGGTGCAAGCACGCAACTTGTGCATGCGACTCCTTTGCATGGGCTCCCAGTCCAGCTCCAAGCACTCTCGTCTTACCCTCTTTGCGGCTGCGGTTTAACCCTGTGTCGCCGTGGGCTTTGCCCCCAGTCCCGCTGTGGACTGAGCCACTTATCCAGCCTCGCCCCCTCTTGGCGCAGTGCTGGGAGGGTCTGCCTCTGTTGACAGAAGTGCAGGGACCTATCCCCTGGTGGCAGTGCGACCTACAGTCATGGTCGGGTCACAGCATCGCCACGTCCCCAGGGGGCGTTGCAAATCGAAGGCGCTCACCGTGTGTGTCAACAGAGCGCCCCCTGTTGGAGTCCCAAACGTGCCCTGCACCCAGGTTTCACAGGCTTGCCCTCTCTCTCTCTCTCTCTCTCTCTCTCTCTCTCTCTCTCTCTCTCTCTCTCTCTCTCTCTCTCTCCCTCTCTCCCTCTGTCTCTCTTTCTTCCACTCTTTCTTTCACTCTTTCGTTCACTCTTTCGTTCACTCTTTCGTTCACTCTCCCTCTCTCTTTCTCTCCCTCTCTCTTCCCCTCTTTCTCTTCCTCTCTCTCCCTCTCCCCCCCCCCCTCTCTCTCTCTCTCTCTCTCCCTCCCTCCCTCCCCTGGCGACTTGTCCTTGCACGGCACTAGGCACTGGGACTGGGACAGGACGGACATGAAAAAGTATTGTGAGAAAGGGGACGAATAACCGAGACGAAGCGAGGAGGTGAGGGATCTATCAGAAAAGGGATGGAAGAAATTAGGCGAATGAGAAAAGAAAAGGTTATGAACGACAATAGAAAAAAAGTAATGAGTTAGGCAGGACGGAGATGTACGATACACAGGGAACGGAAGAAATCCGATACACGTTAACATTTTAAGAGTTGAAGATACATAAGAGCGAGAGAGAGAGAGGGGGGGGGGGAAGGGGGGGAGGGAAGGGGGGGTGGAGTGGGGGGGGGGAAGTGGGGGCGGGGGGAGGTGGGAGAGAGAGAGACAGAGACACAGAAAGAGACATTCTCATAGTGAGACACATAAAAAGACAGAGTCAAAGAGAGGCAGACAAAGAGAGACAGAGAAAAGTATGGTCTGAGACATACATAAACTTAGGTCAAGTGTGAGGATGACAGGATGTGAACAAAAAACAATACGAATAATGTGTGTGTGCCTCAATAGGAAACGAAGTTATGAGCACGATATGAAAATGGACAGGAGCGAGATAAAATCCAGGAAGACGAGGAAACTATCTAGAGAGGGTAAACTCGACACAGATAAGCTAACGGAGGGTGACGGAGAAGAGAAACAGCAGAGAAGCAGAGAAGATGGGAACCAGGGGCGTTGTCCTACGTTCTTTGGACTTTCTAAGACCCCAGGACTTCCTCAGGGTGCCCAGTGATAAACTATCAGAAGACGTCCTGTTTGCCTACACTGAGCAATACCCCTCTGGTGCTTGGCAGCTGACTGTCAGATAAGGCGGTGTTCCAACCCCATCAGTAGCCGGCCCGGCCAGCCTCCATAACCACAACATCAGTAGCCGGCCCTGCCAGCCTCCATACACAAACCTCCCAGACAAGGCTTTGTGTTATGGCCCTGGGTTTATTCAATACAGTGACGTGATACTGTGCTGTTTTGCGGCGTTCCAGATTGATAATGACGTTTTTGTGAGAGTGTCCAAGCCCACGGACCGATTAGAGAGCGGTGTAAACGACCCTCAAGTAGGCTTGTCAATAAAAACAATGCAATCTATGAAACGAAGCAGGCAGTAAAAACAGCATTGTCAGCATGATAACAAAAGTCCGAATAGCCGTCCAGTGCAGGCAGTGTACTAGTTCATCATTCATAGAGTCGGTGTCGTACGAGGTCTTGACAACCTCGATGAAATCTATATCCTTTAAGCGCCAAGATCAGACCTAAATGCTTGAAATGCTCCTGACCACGGTCATGATTTATTCTTTTCCCGTCACATCTAAAACCCGATGAAGGAGGGGTCGTTAATTGACCCAGTGCACACATACAAGCTAACAGTGTGCTGTGCCTCCTTCTCCCTGTCTTGCTTGATTCGTGTTTAGACACATTCCTCTCTCTCTCTCTCTCTCTCTCTCTCTCTCTCCACTCTCCCTCCCCCCCTCTCTCTCTTTCTCTCTCGTTCCTCCAGCCGGAGTCGAAGCCAGTCACCCCCAGGTTATCACTTCATTTAACGCCATTTCAACTCATTTCTCGCGAGGAATTCGATAATCGAGCCCAGTTATTGAGGATCATGAGAGGGAGAATGAGAGAGAGAGAAAAAAAAGAAAAAGAAAGAGAAAGATAAGAGAGAAAGAGAGAGAAAGAGAAAGAGTAAGAGAGAGAGGGAGAGAGATTTCGTCTCTTGAAAAGGCGGTACACAGACTCCCCACTTAAGGGTGTCAAGGTTTATCCCTGTGGTAATGACCTTGACATAACTCCCTCTGGCATGGCTGCTAAGCACTGTTGCAAGAGGCTGACTGGATTCCCAAGCGGAAGTAAACGAGGAAAGTCACTGAAAGGAAAATTACAGAATATCCTGGGAGCCTCTGAAACAATTTTCTTAGTGACGAGATCGTACCTTTGGGAAACCAAAACAGCGCAAAACCAAGTCATTGTGAAGTACAAATGTAAAACCTCATATTTCTCATTGTTGATAGTGTAAACTTGCAGCGAGTAAAAACTTGCCTTCTAAATATAATGTTTATTGTTGCCTGAAACATTTTGCCTGTGAATATACTTTTCTTTGGCCCATTTCATGATCAAATTCCGTAACAAAAGTAAAGCAGAAAAAGTCATGCAGGTCATTTATCTTGACTTTCACAGTGAGGGAGAGAGTTACCAAATCGGGGGAAAGGTTTTCTACCACTCAAAGTCTGCGACCCATGATAGCTGGCTCAACCAGAGACACTATATTATATAATGGACTGCTGACTTGACCTCTCAGTGTATAGTCTAAATATAGTCGCAGTGCTGTCTGCGCAGCTCCACCTTCCCTCGGGCAACGATCATTTCCGGTTTCCGAGATTACAGAATGGAGCAGCTAATCGAGGAGATACTTGAGGTAAGTACGCAGCATTTACTGAAAATAAGTACTTGAAAAGAAAGAATGAACATTGAAATAGTATATTATGCATAACTGTCAATCTGTAGTTACATTAGCTCGGACAGTGCAGACGAGTGTCACATTTATGACCGAGATAATACACGTGCTTCATGAAGTCAGTTGGCAATGATGTTATCAATCAGAGAAAAAAAATTTATAAGCAGGATGGTGTTGCAAGTCAGAGGCACTGCTGCTAAACGTTTCTTAAACGTATGTGAAATGCTAAGCACCATTGCACTCCACTTGTCTTCTACATAGCGGCATAGCAGTCAGTACATGTGAGAGCACGTCGTCTGCTCTCTGACGCGTGCATACCGCCACTGGCGCTAACCAATGACTCCCAAAGGGAGGAACCTATAGAATCTCTGCTCGCTCCCATTCAGGATCGTTGTGTTTTCTTATTCTGTGGAACGACAGCATTCTATTTCGGCCTGTGTAGGCTCCACAACTAACAATTGCACAGTTATTTCCTGGCATGTTGTGTTAAAACCCTCTGAATCCCACGGACGCTGGATATAGCTGGAATGGTTCTACTGTGCTTTAAAGCAGACGCTACGTCAAACGAATTGTCAGTCCAACTTCAATCTCTGACTCTACAATCCGCAAATTACATAATGTTTTTGCACAACTGAATTCAGCTAGAGATGATAAAGCACAGCACAAGAAATAACCATTACATTCTATTGCTGTGCGGACAATGAAACCTGCCCAGACTTAGACCGGAAGAGAGCAATGCCTCAGCTCTGGTTTTCTGCGCAAGATGGCACTGGCAGACGCGTTTCGCGCAGACACCTATCCAGTTACTACAGTATCTCTGGCTCAACTCATTGTCTCTCGTCCCCCACCCCTCTTCCCACCATCTCACACGTCCCTCCTTCCTCCACCCCACCCCCCAACCTTCTTCCAATCCACCGACTCTTGTCTCCCCCCCCCCCCCCCCCGTTCTCCCCCCTTTCCCAGCTTATCTGAGTCTGTCAGGTCTCATTGTCACCCCTGCCTCCCACCACAACATTCATCCTTCCCCCCACCCACAATTCCAGTCTTTCCCAATCCCCTCCCCATACGAGATGTACTTAGGGATGGAGAGGTTCACCGCAGCCATGTCTCGACTGAGCTCTACAATGTCCCGTGGTTGGCAGGGAATGTGCTGCGCTAGTGCGGCGCTTCCTGAGACAGTGGAGCGCATAGCGACTCATTCTTTGCATGGTAAGTCTTGTGATAGACACTTGCTGGCCTGAGTCTGTTGGTATGTCTGCCCGCGTACCTGAATCTGCATCTTTTCGTGCATTTAGATGTCTTCTTGTGTGCTTTTTGTGGTTTTTGTCCGTCTTTTTCTGGTCTGTCTCTGCCTGCCTGACTGCATATACCAGTGTCAGTCTGTCTGTCAGTCCTTGTGTCTGTATGTCTGCCTGCCTGCCTGCATGTTTGTATACTGTGTGTGTGAGAGACTCACTCTGTCATGTCTGTCTGTTTGTATATCTGTCTCTCCTCTCTTCCCCTCCCCCTTCTTTTACTCTTCCCTCCCCCCCCCCTCTCTCTCTCTCTCTCTCTCTCTCTCTCTCTCTCTCTCTCTTTCTCTTTCTCTTTCTCTTTCTCTTTCTCTCTCTCTCTCTCTCTCTCTCTGTCTGTCTCTGTCTCTGTCTCTCTCTCTCTCTCTCTCTCTCTCTCTCTCTCTCTCTCTCCACCCCACCCAACTCTCTCTGTTCAGGTTAAAATATCGTCGAGCCAGCATTAAAGTTATCCTGGTAAGAAATGATAGATGCAAGGCCAAGACCGTTTCCAAGCACTTGGCTATGAGCCGAGAACCAGTCTGGACCCCGCGTCTAGCGGCTTATCAAGCACGACTACAGTATGTCAGACTTCGGCAATCAGGAGCGCAGCATCGTAGCGGCAAAGACGGCACAGATGATATGAGCCCGCTAAGAATACATTGCCTTCCAGTGGGTACGCCTGTGATGCGAGATAGTGTAAGGCACCAGTAGTGCCCTGAAGTATATTCGAGATAGGTAATAATTTATCAAAATGATTCAGTGGATAATTCCAACCGAGTTCAATAAACCTAAATCTGCTGGTACGTTTTCCACTAACTGCAAAAAGAACAAACCAACTGATGCAGAAAAACATGTAGAAATGGCGAGTTTGAAAGAAAGGTTCATCCCCTATTAGGGTTTATGTTCTCAACTCAACCTTCAAGTATATTTTCATGGGTTCGATATTCCAAGCGCGCTATCTGGGTAGGTTATGACAGAATAATTTGAATACTGTTACTTCTCTCACTAAATGGCGACGTACGAAATAGATAACCGATCTAAAACTTTAAAAAGAACTAGCAGCCAAGTTTTCCCATCAACTCAGCGGATACATTTTCACAGCCATTACGTGCTTCGTTTACCAGTATCACATCTGGCTAAGCAGCGGAGTAGCAAATTCCTTTAAACTTCCGTTCCCCCACCCCTAATAAAGCCCACCCACTCAATCCCCTCTTCTTTGCCCCTCACTCCCATCGTGGTACACCCCCCCCCCCCAATCTCCTCCGCCGGCCCTATCCCCATCCCCCTTTCACCTCCGTCCTGAAGCCCACCCCCAACCCTCTGCTCTCTTCCATCTTGCCCCACCTCCACC
>JAWQFJ010012849.1:0-20000 GCA_034096865.1 Theodoxus fluviatilis | reverse complement strand
GACGCCTGAGGACCTTGTTTGAACCATTTCCATCGCCACGTCAGACTCTTGAGCATTCCTGCGACTGGCTTCACCTCTGCCACATGCTCCCATTTCCTTGGTTCCTTCCCAGCACTCCTCTCAGTTACCAGTCATCAGACACTCCTGTCTGCACATACCCATACTCCAGTATCGGTTCCCTTGCTTACAGCGAGAACGGCTTCTTCCAACTCGTCATTCAGAGCTGCCCTAGTCTCACCTCATTCATCACGACCCTGCTAACATCAGAGTCCATCTCACCCGATATAGTCACCCCGTTGCAGTCCTTCATCTTGTTGCCCCAACTCCCTGAACTTGTTTCTGTCTCACTCTCTAATGACGTTCTCAGGGGTACGAAGCCTTTGCCACTCACATGTCTGGGGTGGCAGAATGCACCCTGACCCAGTTTGTCAGGGATCCCACCTACATTCCTATTTGTCTTCACCTCCTTCCTTCCTTCCTTCCGCGCCTCTCTTCCTCGTTCTTCCTCACACTTGGTCTACATATATTTTTCCTCTCTCCATCTGTCCACTTTCGTCAGCCCTTCCCGCTCTCCCGACAGGATCCCTGGGGCGCAGTCTAAGAGTGGCTCGGAGCCCCACAGTTCCTGTCACTTCACGGACTGCCTGATTCTCTCAGTCAAGCTCCAGGCGTGACCTACAGCACTACACTGGAGTCACCGCCATGGGCAGGACCGTGTCGGCGTCCAAACCTTGGAGATTATTGTTGTAGTAGTTTGTTCAGACCCCTGCAAATAGCTGAAAGCTTGTTGCTGAGAATGTTTTCAGGCAAGTTCGGGACCATTAGAATACTCGGGACCGCGGTGAGATGTGCGCGTGCCTAAATTAAACAGCTCTTCCAGCAATCTGTGAGTTTTAATTATATGAAAATTGTCAGGCCTCTCTTTCAAGAGCTCATTGCCGTACGAAAAGAGGAGAACAATTTCGATTGTACATCCTGAATTCTTAACTGCAAGCTACACTCACGGAATGTTTCATGGAAGAAAAGCGTTCAAACTCCAATGGATAAAACAAGCTGACTTTTGCAAGACAACACTGGAAGCAAAATATTACACAAGCTGTCTCGTAATTGCTTCCACACTGCCATGATAAAGTCAGAGGAGATAACCATGCAGCTTACAGATGCATCCTGGCAGAGAAATTATTCCCGTCTCGGCTGTTCTTAACCAGCCCCATCAACCTCATTTCCAGGAATAGAACTAGTTTCTATACTGAGCACTCAAGGAGGCCGTATGTTATCAGAACAAGGCATTGCCATTAGCATCAGCCCAGCCACACGGCTTTGATCTGAACGAGAATTACTGCTATCTGAAGGTCTTGGAAACCTGAAAAAAATAGTATCTACTCAGACCACTCCACTCTAAGGCGACAAGACTGTTCGAACATGGACAAGTGGAGACCAAAGGCCAAAATCAAAGCAAGAGGCGGGTTGGGTAACGATGGGAGAATCGTGGACGCTTTCTTCCCCACAGCGCATGTAAACGTAGTCTAGGAAAGCAGAGATATATTTTCATTTCATCTGAAAAGCAGTCTCGAATTAAACCAATCTGGGCGAGTTGTAACACTAGACCTCTGGCATTTCCCTAGGAGAGACGTACACAACAAACACAAGAAAACATGCTGGAAAAAGCAAACCCGCCAGACGTTAGTCTGAAAGACAATACGATCACACCAAATGACTTTTTCTGATTAATCAGTTCGTTAGATATTAACTTTAGACAATATGGAGGATGAACCCATACAACACAAAACACGCCAAAAATTATTAAAAGCATGTTCAATTTATTTTAAAGAACAGCAGACTTTAACAACCATCTCCTCCGGTCTAGCGAAAGGGAAGTGACACTTATACCCTTTCTCCAGAAAAACAACATCAACAAAATGGTGACGTATCTCCAAATCCGAAAGTCATTCAAACACTTTTTACTTGCATTCAAGACAATACCAACGTCAAACACCAACTCAAAACTATGGTTCGTTTGTCTTGTTTTGGTCCAAGGGGGTAATAAGGAATGTAACATTAGTGAAAGCAGTTGTGTCAAGACTGCACTAGCCATGCCATTTCTCCAGCATCACGGCCATACCTGGCTGTCAACCACGCTGTGATGAAGGGTGGTGGCTTTGTCAGGAGAAGAGAAGTAAGGGGTTGGGGAATGGCTTTGGTGAGTTGGTAGGTCGAGTGTAATTATGGGACGAGGGAGGAGGAGCGTGTGTTGTGTGAAAGCAGATGGCTGCGCACAAAGAGGTCATTATGGCAGGCAATGGCCTTGACCTTGGTCGCCATTGGCTGTGAAGGATGCGTCAGCCTACAGGAAGACGACGCTCGACCTATCTCCACAGACTGAAGAGCAGGCACAATAACACTGGCCTGCGTTTTATTCCAAACTTCCCATGGCTCGGAAACTTGTTCATATTTGAGACTTCAGTCGGTTTTTCTTTCAAGTTCAGACATCAATAGCAATATGAGGATTTTCTCTGATGTAAAAGCTGCGACAGCATACCTAGCAAGATGAGATTCCTGAACTCTGTGTAACAGGAAATACAGTAGTTACATAAGATTCAGAGGGAAATCATCGAGGTCAATGTACAGCAGTATGACGAAATAAAGCTAAAAATTTTGTGGCTAACAGCTAATGTACCCACGCTTTTATCCAAACATGACAAGAGGACAATTTTTTCTCCTATCTCATCGTTTTATCGTTAATAATGTCGTTTTGGCTGATTTCGGTTACTAATCTTCCCTATCATTATAGAAGATATTAAAGGAAGTGGACTAAAGTTGTACACAGAATTTCGGCTAAAACCAAATATATTATAATCATTGGAGAGAGAGAGACAGACAGACAGACAGACAGACAGACAGACAGACAGACAGACAGACAGACAGACAGGCAGGCAGACAGACAGACAGACAGACAGAGACAGAGAGACACAGAGACAGAGAGAGTGGGACAGAGACAGAGACAGAACAATCTCCTTTGAACGACTGCACACATAAGATGATATTAAAACAAAAGAAGAATACGCTATCTTAATTCAGAAATATCTTGTCTTCTCACACAAGCCGAGCACTGGAAACAAACTGCGCATAAATCATTGTGTCTGCACAAGCTTGCTTGACGATTGCTGTGTGGTGTGACCTTTACAGGAAGCCCTGCACCCGATTCAAAGGGCAGCGATTACCCAATGGAGTCGATGATTGCTGGCAGTTGGACGCAGAGACATTAGGCACTGCCATTACCCTGTACCTTGACTGAAGGAATGGGAAAGAGGTAAAGCAGCATGTACCGTAGTATGCCAGTTCTTTCAGTATTCAGCATTCAACCAGCTGTCTGCAATAATTCCTCAGTTCTTTTACTTCTTCATACAATCGGCCCAACTCCAAAAATGTTTCCTCAGCAGAGATACTGAATGTGTGGCTTGTGTATTTTTTTATACACCCTACAAGCGTGCAATGAATGTGCTCTGCATGTACAGGAGCTTAACACACGCTGCATATGTAAATATCAATAGAACATGAATCCTCTGTCCAAAAATAAAACGAAAAGAAACGACAGAGAAGTGTGTGTGTGTGTGTGTGTGTGTGTGTGTGTGTGTGTGTGTGTGTGTGAGAGAGAGAGAGAGAGAGAGAGAGAGAGAGAGAGAGAGAGAGACAGACAGACAGAGAGAGAGAGAGAGAGAGAGACAGAGAGAGACAGGCAGGCAGGCAGGCAGGCAGACATGCAAGGCAGGCAGGCAGGCAGGCAGGCAGGCAGGCATACAGGCAGGCAGACAGACAGAGAAACAGAGACACAGAGACACATATAGAGACACAGACCGACAGCACAGGACAGGACAGGACAGGACAGGACAGACAGACAGACAGACAGACAGACAGACAGACAGACAGACAGACAGACAGACAGACAGACAGACAGACAGACAGACAGACAGACAGACAGACAGACAGACAGACACACAAACACAGCTACACAGACACACAGACAGAAACATACACACAAACACACACACAGACACACAGACACAAAGACAGACACAAAGACAGACACAGACACAAAGACAGACACAAACACCCACGCACACACACACACACACACACACACACACACACACACACACACACACACACACACACACACACACACACACAGACGGATGGATGGAAGGACGGACGGACAAACTGACAGATCGAGAGAGAGCGAGAGAGAGAGAGAGAGAGAGAGAGAGAGAGAGAGAGAGAGAGAGAGAGAGAGAGAGAGAGAGAGAAAGAGAGAGAGAGAGAGAGAGAGAGAGGTGAGATTGACCATGGCCCTGACGGGGGGTGGGGTGTTTGCGTCCGACGCCAAGGCCACCGAGTCAGGGGGAAGGCCAGGAGGTCCAGAAGGGAGAGGCCTGAGGGCATAGACAGTTCGCTCAACACCACTAATAAGGTTACCCACCCCAACCCCCCTTCATACCCTATCCCCACCCCCCCTTCCCACCCTATCCCCACCCACCCCCTCTTCCCACCCTATCCCCACCCCCAGTCATTTCTCGCAGCTCCCTGGAAGGCAACATTTCCCGATGATGAGAGCAATTACACCGGGATGGGGAACTCTATTTTTGCCAGAAGGATCCAGCAAATTAATATGCCCCTTGTCCTTCTGCAAGGACACAGCGGTTTTCTCTTCAACGTTATCGTTAATCGCGCCATTAATTTAGGCCCCGTCTCTCCACGACTTTTCCAAAACAAGTACCGGCATTAAGTTGGCACTCCTTCTCTTTATCCTCCTCGCTTCCACCTCTAATAGCACTATGACAATCACCAACATCAATATCGTTGTCATCGTCAATTTCATTCCCTTCGACTTCATCGCTGACGTGATAGCATCATACTCATCGTCAACAGCAGCAAAAATGGCGACGACGACAACAACAACAATAACAACACAAGAAAAATGAAAGTGGAAAAACAAAACGATAAATTAATAGCAACTACACATCACAGCAGCTCTTTCAGAAAATGAAGAGATCTGTCACATACTCCATTCCCCATGCAAATTGCCGTCCCATTTCGAACAAATGAAGGCAGATGCTAGTGGGGTGAACAGGAGTCAGGAGTGACAGGTCTTGCGTGTTTTCAAGGAGAGAGAATGAAAGAGGAAATAGTGGACAGAGGGAAAGCACTGCCTCTGCCTCTCCACAGACATTCACTCCACTCTGGGACATACAAGCCTGGCGCTACTGTATCTTCTCCCACCGCCGTGGACAGGAGCGAGGTCCGACAATGGGACCCCCTGGCATTGTTTCACCACCCACTCCACCATCATACTCCCAGGCAGGCCAGACCTAACAAGGATGTTCACAAGGTCCTCATCTCCCTTCTATATAGGCATGTCTGCACCTCATCTGCTCCTCTTCACACAATGTAAGTGGACTTCAAATAAAGAACAGTCTGGATGATGGAGACTGCAAAGTCAAACTAAAATAAATACATCTTTTCTGAATCAACGTACAAGTTGGCCCCGAAAGCGGCGATGCTTCAGCCAGCGAAGACGTGCTGGAACTAAGGATACAAAGACTGATTCATCCATTGCCTTACGAAGCAGTCATCAATCTGAGTCAGAACTCGCCGATACATCGGCTCTTTGCCCAGTTCCAGTCACCCCATAGAGACAGCCTATCCTTCCGTCCCTACCCAGCAGCAGCCCAAAATCCGTCTCCCTCTCCCTCCCTCACTCCCTAGAGGCTGGACGTCCGCCTTTGTGTGGCACGTCTTTCTTTGTCTGGTTAGGACCAGTACCATCCACCTGACTCGCAGTCAGGCAGACACTGCTTGGAAGACAACACATTAGATAGACAGGCAGACACTGCCTGGAAGACAACACATTAGATAGACAGGCAGACACTGCCTGGAAGACAACACATTAGATAGACAGGCAGAAACTGCCTATAAGAAGATCAGGCATACACCTCGAGACCCTCTGGAAGAGAAGCACCTGGCAGACAACCGGGAGGACACAGGCTATCCAGAGACAATGTGACATTCTACAATTTGAAGAAGATTGCTTCAAGCGATCGATGACTACTGCTTTGTAGCCATTACTTGCCCCGATAATTGGCTTTCACTCCTCGGCCTGCGAGCTAGAGAGAGAGAGAGAGAGAGAGAGAGAGAGAGAGAGAGAGAGAGAGGGAGAGAGAGAGAGAGTGATAGAGAGAGAGTGTGTGTGTGTGAGAGAGAGAGAGTGTGTGTGAGATAGAGAGAGTGTGTGAAAGTGTGTGAGAGAGTGAGAGTGAGACATACACACACACACACACACACACAGAGTGAGTGAGAGAGACAGAGAAAGAGAGAGACAGAGAGTGAGTGAGAGAGACACAGACAGAGAGAGAGAGACACACACACAGAGAGAGAGAGAGAGAGAGAGAGAGAGAGAGAGAGAGAGAGAGAGAGAGAGAGAGCGAGAGAGCGAGAGGGCGGGGTGGGGGGGTTGGGGGGGGATGTGTGTTAAGTAAATTCATGTAGGTGCATTTGTGACACTTCAGGAGACCTGCTGCTGCTTCTCGCGCTGGTACAGTTGCTGCTGCTGTTATTGCTGCTGCTGTTATTGCTGCTGCTGTTATTGCTGCTGCTGTTATTGCTGCTGCTGTTATTGATGCTGCTGCTGCTGTTATTGTTCTTCCCACTGCTCCTGCTGCTACGATAGTTACATTTGCAGCTGGTTATAGTTCCATCTTTCCATTTCTATTGAGAGCTCGCTTCCTTGCTGGGAGCCGAATGCTAACAGCTTCTCGAGAGTGCCACTGCCTGTGTGTACACAGCCCTGCTATTCATAACCGTGAGGAGTGAGGAGTCTTTGTTCAACAAGGGTTGGCTGTCCCAGGATCGATGCCACAAAAACAATGGTGTGAGCCGTGACAACAACACGGAATCCCCGCTATCTTCATTTCAGTCTGAGTGCCAATGTTCCATCAGCGACAGGTGCTGGAAATCACGCGCTTCTGGTAGGTCGTAGATTGCTTCCTCCAGATGTCTTCCGTCACCTCGATAGAAATCCGTTGATATTTCGCGACACTAGTCGAGTCGACATGACCTCCGCGACCCTCACTGCTACGCTGGTTTGTGGACGCCCACAGAAATAACTGCACGAATTTGGAAGAGTAAAAACTGCACTTTCCACCGTGAAAGGCACGCATTGTCAACTATTGCATGATGAATGGACCAGTGTTCGTAAAGTGCGGTTTGTGTATCGACCCCCGATGTCACAAAATTCACTGAATATTTCGGGTTAAACAATTATCATGGACGTCATAATTTCACGCTAGACCACTGCAAAAAGTCCGTGCATGCAGTGCGTGTACAACTTCAGTCCTGTAGTTTTTCGGTCCCAAGGTTGGCGTAACATTTAACAAAGCCCTGCTGCCTCACCCAAAGCCTATTGACACAAAGCAGAAAGGAAACACTTGCTGGAAACGCCTGCGTCTGCAGTGCGAGATGGATGCAGTTCACTCCCCATCATGACAAAAGACATCAACAGTCCGGAGGGTTCCACTTCTTGAGGCGCTCCAAGCATGCCGTGAACGAGCAGCTCGTGAGCGGAGACGCATCTCTCCACCAGCGCAGATGGTCTCCAATCCTCCTTGGCAGGCAGACGCTGAAGGGCGCTGATCACGGAGACAGCTTGCCTGGGAGACGCTAGGCTGTTGGCAGTTTGACGCTCCCAGACCTCGGGTCAACAAGCGAGTTGGCCGCCACGGTAAACAGCCACGGTCACGTCACCCGCTCTCCCCCTTTTCACAGTGTCATCTCCCCCCCCCCCCCTCCCCTTTCCCCCTCCCCTTTCCCCCCCCCCCCCCCCCCAAGTCCCCACGACCCTTTGCATGCACAGTGCATGCAGGCTGCACCCCAGCGCGACACACTGACCGCCACACCGACACTTGCCTTGCCGTACCTGCGTGCCTGGCGTGCAGCTAGCTGCTCCCACACAGGCGTCCTTGTTGCTCTTCCCTATCTCCATAGCCAGCCTGCCTGCGAGCCCACGGCCGTCTCAGACTCGCCCGCTCCGGTCATGCCGTGCCGTCTTCTGGCGCTGTTTGACGATCCGGACCGCAGTGTGAGAGCAAGCCTGAACAAGGAGCGATGGCGGCAAGGAAAGTGCGAGGCACGCGATAGATGAAAGAGATCGCAAGACAGCGATCACGCGAGATGCGTCCGTTCTGGCAGCAGAATGTCTTTGAGTATTCCAAGAGAAGAGTCAGTATGACCTTACACATGTCCTGCACCTGAAGCAGGGTCATGCTGGTCAAACAACTGAAGTCGCTGAGAGAGATGCTTCTGGTCTTTTGATGGACCTAACTGTCCGTTCATTTTTGCTAGACCTCATACCTACACCGGACAGGCATTCAAAAATAGAGTGTCTCTAAGGAATTCGCAAGGCACCCTTCATTTTGTTCTTGCAGCCTCTGCGTTCTCTTCAGTAATACCACAATTTGGTTCACATCCAAGAATCCCAGGGACGAACAGCATATCAATGATATATCTACCCGTAACATCAACAGCAACAACAGCGTCAATGACGACAACGACGACGAAAACAACAAACCCCATTAAGAAATCTCATGAATCTACGGCTTTTATTTCGCATGACCTTTTAGGGCACTCATGAGTATTTATATTACTTCGAAATGCCAGCAAGATGCATGACGTACAACTCACCAGTCTGCATGCGAGAGCGATAGCGGCAGAAGTGAACACTCTTCATGTTCTCCCATGGACACTCCAAAGGACAATCAACATGCATCTCCATCATTCTTGACGGGCACAGAAACCTGCATGACATCAAGGTTCAGCTGCTTTGCACGAAAGGAAATCACGAGGCACTTCAGTGAACACCTCCAGGGAGAACTGCCCCTCTTCATGACAGCCTAACACAGAGATATACTATATTCACTATAGTCTTAGCCACGCTGAATGACTCAAAAGATGGCCACAACACAACGAAGCAGAGCTAAGTTTGGAAAAAAGCCGTCTGTGTTCTCTCTCTCTCTCTCTCTCTCTCTCTCTCTCTCTCTCTCTCTCTCTCTCTCTCTCTCTCTCTCTCTCTCTAATCCCTTAACCACAGCACTCCACATCGCGTCACCCTTGGACATCAGAGGAGCGGCTGCAGACACTCAGCAGCATGAGTAATCTCGTCACTGTCAGCCTGTCCTCACTGCACGGATCCGTGGCTACTCGCTCCACAAGACACCACTAGCGGGTCCGACTTCTAGGGTCAGGCTTGCTTGTGATTTCATGCACGTCTCATGACGCCGATCCCCCCTTTTTTTCCCAAAGTGTCAGAAAGACTGTTTAACCTTCAACATCGAGAAGGAAGTGGTATAGTACTCCAAGACGGACGAATAAAACGCGAGAATTAAAACTGCCTCCTTCAATGTTGGAATGAGAGCGGACGATGATACAACGGGACAAGTTCGCAAATGAGTTCGAGTGCATGACAAAGAAACTCTCTCTCTCTCTCTCTCTCTCTCTCTCTCTCTCTCTCACACACACACACACACACACACACACACACACACACACACACACACACACACACACGGAGGTGGACCGACACAGACATACTGATACAAGGACACACGCACGCGCGCACGCACACATGCACGCACGCACACATGCACGCACGCACACAGACTGATACAGACGCGCACAAGCAGACACATATACTGTCACAAACAAACCAACACACACAGATGCAGAAGCATACGCTGATACAGGAAGACACATACTGTCACAAACACACACATACACACACACATACATACACGCATACACATACACACGCGCATGTACGCACAGGAATCCACAGGTAACGGTCAACATCAACCTCCTGGTGGCCTCCACAGTCATTGCTCGAGACCTGCTCTCCCAGGTCAACTGCAGGAAGCCAACACTGGAGTGGCCCAGGATATTGAGCTCTCTTCTCCAGCTCCCTGGGGGCTGACCGCCAGGGCAGCAGGGTCATGTGCTGTGGGGTGAAGAGACACCTCGAGGTGCAAGGCTCAGGCTCGAAGGCAGCAGACGATTTGCCTTACCGACCCTGGCTTGCAAAGGTTAAGTCTCACTGCAGCCCCACAGGACTGAGTGGTCGATATTGGAGACGGGAGGCGGTGCAGAAATGTCCCTTCCCCGCTCTGCTATCCCCTGCAGTCCACAGCCTTCTCTCTCTCTCTCTCTCTCTCTCTCTCTCTCTCTCTCTCTCTCTCTCTCTCTCTCTCTCTCTCTCTCTCTTCTTCATTTTCCCTTGTTACTTCTTTAGCCTTCATCAATGACAAGTCCCCACCATGCCCTTCTCACAATCATGTGGGCCGGGGGAAAGCATAAGGCGTACGATTCAAGAAAATGCTGTCTTTGCCATGCCATGTTCAACATAGCTGATAGGCCCTTGATTTTCATTTCAGTTATCCATTCATTCATCCATCCATCCATCCCTCTCCCCTTCAAGTGGCAGGAAAGTCCCCTGGGTGAGGTCAAGGTAAGAAAGTGAAGCTGACCCAGGCCATGGATCCTATAGAATCCATGCCCAGGCTGAGTTGCACGCTCTGACCGTTAGTCATCACTCCTCGCCTGATTCTCAACCTGGGAGTTTGAGACAGAAGTGCGGAGAGACCTCCCCCTCCTCTAGTCTATGACGAGGATAAGCGTCTACCCCAGCACTGTTTACTCCAGGGTGGGCCAATCTTCCACAGGATTGACTGCGGTCCTCCTATGCCTCAATGATGGGAGATCCATAACGTCCAGTGTGAGAGAAGGTATGATAGTTCCACGTCAGGGGGTATGGGAGACAATAGCAAGGTGCCCAGTTGATTCATGGTACGTTCTATCGTTAAGTTGAACAGGTTCTTCAGCACTTAAACAAACATCGAAGAGAGAGAGAGAGAGAGAGAGAGAGAGAGAGAGAGACAGACAGACAGACAGACAGACAGACAGACAGACAGACAGACAGACAGACAGACAGACAGACAGACAGACAGACAGACAGGCAGGCATGCAGGCAGGCAGGCGGCAGGCAGGCAGAGTGATGGCGTGTATCTTCGAGTGCTTAGGAGAAAGAAGGAGAAAGAGTGGCAAGAGAGAGAGAGAGAGAGAGAGAGAGAGAGAGAGAGACTAAGAGACAGAGACTAAGAGACAGAGAGGGACAGACTGACACAGAGAGAAAGAAAGAGAGAGAGCGAGAGAGAGAGAGAGAGATGTAAGAGGATTTGTAGCGTTTATGTAGGAGTGATTAGGGGAAAAGGGGGGGGGGAGTGAGACAGACAGACAGATGGATGGAATGGCGGACGGGCAGAAAGGGGGACTGAAGAGATACATGCTACACCTCTCTGTCCAATTTATAATTCTTTCCCGTCCTTTTCTCTAGTCACTATTGGAGAAAAACTGGACTGCATAGCCAGGGCAAGCAGGGCAAGCCCCCCGATGTTGGAACAGAGCACAGCAGGGCATGGAGGCAAGGCAGGGAACACAGGAGGAAGTAGGAGCTGAGAGAAGGCAAAGGGGATTACAGAGCAGACACAGGAGCGGCTTGCTTCCATGACTAAATAGAAAGGAAAGGCCGGTAGATCGGAGGGAGGGTGGGTTGGAAGTTGGGATGGGAGTAGGGAGTTTGGGTAGGAAGACAGACATATAGACAGGCAGACAGGCAGACAGACAGACAGGCAGACATGCAGGCAGACAGGCAGGCAGACAGGCAGAAAGGCAGACGGACTGACATACAACCGGAGAGAACACACGCAGGCAGGCACGCATGCGCGCACACACATTCACACACATATATATATAGAAAGACACACACACGCGTGCGTACACACAGACGCCAAGAAATACACGCACACACATACACACACACAAACAGACAGACGGACGGACGGACGGACGGACGGACACAGATAGACGGACGGATGGGCGGACACGGACGGACGGACGGACGGACACAAACAGATAGACGGACGGACGGACGGACACGGACGGACGGACGGACACAAACAGATATACGGACGGACGGACGGACACGGACGGACGGACGGACGGACGGACACAAACAGATAGACGGACGGATGGGCGGACACGGACGGGCGGACGGACGGACACAAACAGATAGACGGACGGACGGACGGACGGACACGGACGGACACGGACGGACGGACGGACACAGATAGACGGACGGACGGACGGACGGACGGACACAAACAGATAGACGGACGGATGGGCGGACACGGACGGACGGACGGACGGACACAAACAGATAGACGGACGGACGGACGGACACGGACGGACGGACACAAACAGATAGACGGACGGACGGACGGACGGACACAAACAGATAGACGGACGGATGGGCGGACACGGACGGACGGACGGACACAAACAGATAGACGGACGGACGGACACGGACGGACACGGACGGACACAAACAGATAGACGGACGGATGGGCGGACATGGACGGACGGACACAGACGGACGGGAGAGAGAGAGAGAGAGAGAGAGAGAGAGAGAGAGAGAGAGAGAGAGAGAGAGAGAGAGAGAGAGAGAGAGAGAGAGAGAGACGCAGACACAAAGAAAGCATGAGGGGCAAAGAAGGAAAAGAAATTGATGCAGAATACAATTGTTTCTCTGGCCTAAGCCAGGCTTAAAAACGGCATTTTTCTCGTCACTTATTGGAACTTAAGGACTGGGGTGCGGGGCATGGAAACTGCGATGACAGGTGGGGTGACAGGGGGAGGAACTTGACATCAGAAAAGGAAGGAAGTATAAATGGGGCAAAGGAGTGAGCAGCCGGGGGGAGGGGGGGGGGGGGGGAGGGGGGAAGAAAGGAGACAGCGGTGTCTGAGGAGAAGGAAGGGCGAGGTGGGGTGAAAGGTGTTGAGGAAGTTGGGGGGGGGGGGGGGGAAGCTGGGGGGTATTGCACCCCGGCCACGGGACAGAACGTGGCAATCGATCCAAACCGGGCCTGAGGTCCAGATGAAAGGGGAAGGCGAGAGAGGGGAGCACAGCTCGCCTCCTTGCAGAGCCTGCCTGCACTGTTTACCAACAAACCTAAACTCCCTTTCATTCTCACCCCTCTCTCCCTCTGCCCCTGCAAAAAGGCCAGACCGCACTGACAATGGCTTTCCTCTGTCTGGGCACGGTCACACCGGCTCTAGACCGCAGTTCGAGCTGCGCGGGGTGAAGGAGGAGTCCCCATGTTGCACGTAAGTGGGTTAAGACAATGCTGCACGCAGAGAATGCTTGCATCCGACACTTCATAGAGGATGAGACACGACACACAGTTACAGATGCTAAGATTGCCTGGGGAAAATGTCCGGTAGGCTGATGCCAAGCAAGACACAAGCAACGAATAATTGAGAAAGAATTAAGCGGACGCGACAGACTCACTTAAGTCTGCGTAGATCTATCCAACTCTGCTGGGAAAGTTCCAAACGTTGTCTCCCGTCCCTCCGTTTTCGGTATCTTCAAAGTCTTTCCTCTCTCTCTCTCTCTCTCTCTCTCTCTCTCTCTCTCTCTCTCTCTCTCTCTCTCTCTCACTCACACACACACACACACACACACACACACACACACACACACACACACACACACACACACACACACACATATAAACAAACAAGTGGAGTGCCGGGGTTGGGACAAAGGGATAGCTAGAGGGACAAAGTTACCAGCCTATACGTTTAGTATTCTTTCGTGATTTGTTAAGTGGCATTGAAAATGCCCGTTTAGTAGACTCGTGACTATGACTAAGTCGATGGGGCGAAGCCTTGATGCACCACTATGTCTGATGCGCCACTATGTCGAATAGTCATTTAGTTAGTCAGCACATATTTCCGTTGCCCGTTCGTTGTTTTTCGGTAGTTCATTCCGTCTTCCAATCGGTCCATTCATCTTTCTCTCGATCTACCTGCATGCCTGCCTGCCTGCCTGCCTGCATGTATGTGTCTGTCGGCCTATCTCAGCCTGTACGTCTGTGTGTCAGTCTGCCTGCCCGTTTGTGTGCTTGCCTGTCTTTCGGTCTGTCCATTTCTGTGTGTGTGCGTGCGTGCGTGCGTGTGTGCGAGCTAGCAAGAGAGAGAGAGAGAGAGAGAGAGAGAGAGAGAGAGAGAGAGAGAGAGAGAGAGAGGGACGGACGAGAGAGAGAGAGAGAGACGAGAGAGAGAGAGAGACGAGAGAGAGAGCGTTTGCGTAGCGCTGTGCGTGTGAGTGCCTCCTCCCCCCCCCCCCCCCCCCCCCCTCCCAAACCCACCCCACCCTCCTCTCTCTCTCCCCCTCCTCTCTCACCCCCTCTCCCTCTTCCGCTTTGTAGTAAACATCATCGGTCCATCTTCCGTGACTACATTAGTAGTGTCAGTGTCACATCGACCTGGTGCCAGGCCAAGAGAGAAGCAGACATCCCCACCCCATCAGCCAACAGTGGGATCTTGTCCTTCCTCCCACTGCCTCCCCCACCCCCCACCCCTCCCTCTCTCTCTCTCTCTCCTTTTCTCTCTACCTCCCTGCCTCCCGTCTCTGTCTGCTCACTGCTCTCCTCTGATGCTCCCTCTCCACGCAGCCGGGGGAGGAATGGGCAAATATTTCCCCAGACCACGGAGACAGTAGACAGAGCGAGGCAATAGGCGGCTTCGCTCCCATCTCCCCTCGTAATAGTGTTCATGGGCGGCCAACACGTCCGGTGTGGCGACTGAATTCATCTCACACTGCACCAACATGGACTGCATACCTGGCACAACAGAACGCACCCCCAGGAACATGATTTATAGAGTAAGGGCATCTTTAATGCAACATCTCCGAGTTGACAGACGGCGAGACATCGTGAGGAACTGTGGACACTACAGAAATTACATTCGTTGGTGGCGGATTAAAAATGAGGTGGGGGTAGGGAGGGGTGAGGAGGAGAGGAGGAGAGGAGGTGGAGCTCGAGAGGGGGAAGTTGGCAGAACAAGGAAGAAAGTGGGAAGTTTAGCAGGGAAGGTGGAGATACAAAGCAGGAGCAAGACAGGATCAGAGATACTGAGAGAAAGAAGATAAGGACGAGTAAAACTCTACATTGGACGAGATGGAGCTGGAGAGGCTGAGGAGTACTGCTGGAGATCTCCACGGAATCGCTGGCACCTAACAGTCGGGACCACGAGATTCGAAGACAGTGCGATATACATAAAGTCAAGACATTGTAAACATTATCTCTCTCTCTCTCTCTCACACACACACACACACACACACACACACACACACACACACGCGCGTACACACACAAACACACACACTTACACACACACATACATACACACACACACACTTACACGCACACACACGCACACTCGCTCATAACGACGCTCCACTCACCCATCCCTCAAATACACCGTACAACTCCTACAACTGCAAATACACGCACACGCACACACACACACACACACACACACACACACACACACACACACACACACACACACACACGCACACAAACACGGCAACTTTCCAGCACACCAGAGACAGCGAGAGAAAACGGGGGGCCCACCTTGCTTAACGGAGACCTTCTTGCCGTTCTGGGCAGAGACGAGCACCACCTGCGGGTGGCTGTCCTCAATGGTAAAGAGCTCGTCCTTGGTCACAGTCTTGTTGCGCCCCTTCATGGTGGCGGTGGAGCCCACGGCGGTCAGGTAGCAGCCCGTGCAGTCCTTGAAGGCCAGACCGCAGTTGGAGCCAGAACGGATCTCCAGCGAGAACATGGCGTCCTCCGTCAGCTCCTCCTGCAGGTCGCCCCCACGGTGCAGGAAGCGGTTGTCGTAGCTCTTGAGTGAGTACTTTCCGTCGCTGAAGTGCAGAATGATGAGCGACTCGGCTCCCCACGGCACCACCTCCGTCACCTGCAGCTGGTCATCCTTGAGATGGGCGTACCGCTTGCGGTTGACGTTGCGAAGGCTGACCTGGGGGTGGATGGACAGCTGCACGACCCACAGCTCCTTGTCCGTGGGGGCCTTGGCGAAGCAGCGTACGTTGTCGTCGGTGCCGCTCAGGTAGTAGCCATTGGCCACGTTCTTGAAGGCCCAGCGTCCGGAGCCGTCCTTGGCATACTCCACGGCGAACTGAGTCTCCTGGTCACCGCGCTCGTCCGCCTCGCAGGTGACGTTGCCCTTGCTGTCGGTGGCGATGTACTTGCCCAGATGGCTACGGATGTACAGAACTTCCACGCTCGTGTCCTGCTCCAGCGTCCACGACTGCTTCTTCTTGAGCGTGGTGCCCGAAGCGTTCACTTTGAAGCCGAACGTCTCAGCCGTGAGGTACTTGCCCGCGCTGTTGATGAGCCCAACTTTCCACTGCAGCGTGTCCAGCCCGCCGTTTCTATGTCCGTTCACTCCGTTCACGGCCGACATTTTGCTCCTACGATGCTGTCACCGAGTCGCCTCGACAAATTTTCTCTCCCGATTCGCGGCGTGGGCTGCTCCCGTTTTCCGCACGTCTGGGTGTGTGACCAGCCCTCGACTACTGCAGACAGAGTGAAGCACGCGGGGCTCACCGCTGCAGACGCCGGGAGAGCCGCACGCTGATTGGACAGTCGGCGTAAAAGACGAGCTGCGATTGGTCGACGTCTCCACTCCCCGCGTCGCTCGGCTCGCTTCTTTGTTGTCTGCCGTCTGCAGATTGCCAATGATGATGGTGAGCACGAAGTGAGATGAGATTCAGTTCAGGCGGATTTCGGCAGAGACAATCACTGTCCCCAGCTTTACGGTTCCTGTCACTGCTGTCGCAGCGATGAGACTAATCAGGAGCTGTGTTTTTGTGGCGATGCTGTACACACCAAGAGGCTGTCTGCTTCGATATTCATGAGCTCTCCTCACCCAGCATCTCACCCTCACCCCTTCCCCTCGCTCGCCACGCTCTGACCATCTCACTTCACACAGCCTTGCACCTGTATTAACGGGCTGCCAACGCCACAGAAAACAAGAGCGAGAAACAGCTGTGCTTTGGAACAATGTCGTGCGAGTTCGCATTGTTCTGTAGCGGTATATGGCGCGGTTGTGAGCAATGCTGGGACGTAAATGAGGAGGTGGCATTATTCATTTTGAGTGAAAGACGCTGTTCAGTGCACAGAGGTCTGGGCTAGGGCAAGGGCTGGGGTGGAGGGGTAGGGGGTGGGGGGTGGGGGGAGGAAGCGGTGATAATTTTGGCGGTTGATCAATAATGCATGCACCGTCCAAAGCAAGCAGGCTGCGGCCACGGCCGATTTGGATGAAACATGTGCAGCCCCCTGACTCGTACGTGTTCCCCCTGTAGAGATCGATGGGTGGAGTTGTCATAACCACAGCAGCCAGGATCAACCCCGAGGGGAAAGTGGGAGAATAGAGGGGCTAATGATGAATGGTTGGTAAGGAATGTAACTTTTGTCTGTTTATGAAGAAAATATTTTAGAAGCCCGCTTGTGTTACTGGTGATTGACACAGCCCCAGAACTGCTCTGCTCTGCTCTCCACCAACAGCGAAATAAACATTGGTTAATCATTAAGACTTCGGTGATGTGAAAAATGTCCACACGTTGTCAAGAATACACGGTTGAGACCAAAAAAAAAACCCACACCCACGCGCATGCACACGCACACGGACACTCAAACACATGACAAAACACACGCACAGAAGCAGGCAGGCGGACAGAAAGGCAAGAATGAGGGTGAGGGAAAGGTTGGGGGATGGGGAAATGACTCAGAATGACGAGAAGAAATGTAAAAGCACTGATACGCTGTAGATCGGACATGAGACAAGACTAAGACGGAAGAGAGACGAGAGAGAGAGAGACGTATAGTAGGAGAGACCGAGAGAGAGAGAGAGACGACGAGAAGAGGGAGGACGAGGACTGAGAGAGAGAGAGAGAGAGAGAGAGAGATGCCAGGACTAGAGTAGGACTAGAGTAGGACGGAAGGAAGGCGACAAGCCCATGCAATCCAGATTGGCCAAGCATGTCCGACAGACAGCCTTGGGTGCACGGAACAGCATCTCTTGACCGACTCGGACCTAGGACGTTAATTTCTACACATCAACCAACACTTACGCCATATTCAGTTTACACAACAGAGAAGTTGGGTTTGCAAAGTTTGCAATACAGAGCGTTTTTGGAATTGTCGTTCACGATGACCGCGTGGCTGACATGTTCTGGGGAGATGTGGGTTGGAATGGGATGGGGTGGAGTGGGGTGGGGTGGGATTGGGTGGAGCCGGGTGGGGCGGAGTGGGGTGGGGTGAGATGGGATAGGGACTGGTGGTCGGGGGGGTGGCGGTGGGGTTGGGTGTAGTTGTAGTTGGGCTGGGCGCCATGGAAAGGGTTTAGGGGGTTAAGGGGTGAATCGTGCAAAATCATAAAGTGTTTCATGGGAATAATGGAAGAAATGGTTAAATATGTGGGGGCCGTCTGAGGGAGCACAACCTCAATGCTCTTATCCTTTAGGGGACAGGGGGGAATTAAGGTGCAGCAAAGGCTTTTGACGCGTTTGATTGTGTTTCGAGGCGCAGTGCCGTGGTTCAATCCCGGCCTGGGATGGGAGAAACATGGATTATTTCTGGCTGTTTCTCTAACGGCGTCTCCCCTGTGTCATTACTATGTGTTGTAACTCTGTGTGCGCGTGAATAAGTATGAGTGTACATGTATAAGGTGAACATCTATGATGCACCTTCCCCTCTGTGTGGCTGTGTGAGTATTGTTCAATGCCAATGGCGTGCCAAACAAAATCGTCCTAAAAGGAGTTTCCTCAACCTTCCATCATGTTTACTTCTCAAAACATACGTCCACAGCTTCTTTGATATAACATTAAGTATAGTGAACAGACGAGAGAGAGAGTAGCAGAGGAGAGAGGAGGAAGGAGATCGGAGGGTAGGAGTCTGAAGAGAGAGAGAGAGAGAGAAAGAGAGATTTGAGATTCTGAGTGGGGTGTGTGTGTGTATGTGTGTGTGTACATATCTCCCATGCCAAATAAACACACAACAGAGCAGTCTCAGATTTCTGACGCATACGAAACCTCCCCTCCATCTATGCTTGTAAAGGGGCACTCATGATGTCCATACGTCCAACTCTTGTAGGCCTACTCCACAGACGGGAAACGGACCCGGCTACACATACAAACGGAACACGGACGCACAACGCGCAGAAACACATATATTTGTAAACACAGCTCGGCAAAGTTGCGTGATACCAAACAAGTCCAAAACACTCACGCGCACGCGCGCGCACGCACGCTCGCGCGCGTGCAAGCGTTAAACATACACACACATACAGAGTCACACACACACACACACACACACACTAATGCACACATACACGTCGTGTACACATACACATTCGTTATGTACACACATTCGTCGTGTACACACAAACACACGTCATGCGGACACGAGCACACACACACACACACACACACACACACACACACACACACACACACACACACACACACACACACACACACACACACGTATTGTAAACTAATCCTGCAGCAACATGCGTCAATCAAGGCAAGTAATCGCTTCCGCTTGTGTGACATGACCCGTGCCAGCACAGGACACTGTCGTGTAACAGCGTCCTATCTCCTCTTCACAGTCCGAGTCCTATCTACCGCGAACCGTCACAACTGAGGATATCCCTTTCCTGAAGCGGTTAAATCGTCTGGGCAATGTGGTCGCTCTGTGGGTATTGGTCAGCACAGATTGTCCCCGTTGCACTTACTCAGACTTGAGAAGTGCGAGTCTCAAGTGCGAAGAGCTTGCGATGTTGCTGGAGTCGCGATCAGACACTCCTGGGTTTATTTTTGCTGGTCCAGACCAGTCTCGTTCCTAATTACATGTTTGTCGAGCTCACCGTGAAACGGTGTACTTGCGTCACCGCTAGTTTGTTTGTGTGTCTGCTTCCTTCTCGCTCTCTCTCTCTCTCTCTCTCTCTCTCTCTCTCTCTCTCTCTCT
>JAWQFJ010012846.1:7500-10000 GCA_034096865.1 Theodoxus fluviatilis | reverse complement strand
GTCATTTTATGAATGAATCACAGCGAACGAACCAACCAAGATCGCTTGCCAGTCAGATGCTGTTGCTTGCTAGCTTGTAGGGCCCACCAGCTTGGCGGTCTTTCTCACACCCCTCTCCTCGGATGAGTCCACTGGTGTGGCCCGTTTATGGAAGCCTTTCCAACATCTCATGTTAGCGATGCAAAACAATTTCGGAGGCAATAAAAAGCTCTCAGTAATAGACACATAACCCCCACTGGCATAACTCCTGAGGCTTGGGTAAGGCACTTTCAGAATATGTATGTAGCTGCAGTTTCTGAGTCAGAATCGAAGAATCATGTTTGGGAGACAGGAGGGACAGGCTCATTAAGCTTTGATATTCACTTATTCCTCCAGGTTTACTGGAGGTCCTACAGACTTTATCCCTCCAGATTTACTGGAGGTCCTACAGACTTTATTAGTCTGTCTGTGTGTCTGTCTGTCTGTCTGTCCCGTCTCCACGGCCTATATCTCAAAAACTACTGGACGGATTTCCTTGAGATTTTGCACACTGACTGGAAGTTAGGTCCCATTCAATATTATCAAATTTTCAGAATCGAGGTTTGAAAAGAAAGTGACTTTTTTACATTTTGGTGTTTCAATAAAAACGATTCAACAGACTCCATTTTGCAAAATCTGTGACGTTATCATTTGACGTCGAATAATGTGACGTCATTTGCGAGGAGATTTTTGAAGGAGGGTGAATAGAATAGAATATAATAGAATTCTTCGGCTTGCTTAGGCGTCCAGGGCCTGTATGCACGTCGGTCCGTTTAGTGGACTAATCGCGTTTATCCTCAGGGGCGGATCAGTTCATTTTTTGGGGGGGGTGGGTTTCCAAACTTTTTTAAGACCGGGAAGGAAGGGGGATTTTAAGGCGCCTATATACATACCCGTTTGCAAGCAGATTTTGCTCTCGATCCGGCACCGGATCGGCAGCAAAAATACGCTTGACATCCACACGCAACGATTACACCGAGACCGCGCAATCGAGCGATTTTCACTTACGTGAAGCGAGGTCAGAATTTAGAGTTACGGCCTATCCTATACGAATTTTCGCGTATAAAGTTATCGCACCTCCGAGGTCCGATAGAGCCTAAACGCGTGTAAATAATATTACGGCGGCCATTTTTTTTTTCTCCGAGCACGACAACGGCGTTTTCTGCGAAGAAACAGGATTTTCCGGGACCGAACTAAGCCATGAACAGCATTAATTTATCAAGGCTGTATGCTGAATGCATCAGTAGGTCGGGAAAGTTTCAACTTTTTACACATCGAATGCAGGTCAACGCAGATTTACGTACGCGGCAAACTGCACCACCGCTTCGTTGCGTGCATGTTTGCACAGAAAACGCTGTATTTCGGGATACTAGAAACCCCATCCAAAGAAAATGTAAGCCATGAACAGCATTAATTTCTCAAAGCTGTATGTTGAATGCATCAGTAGGTCGGGAAAGCTCCTATATTTTAAAATCCCACAGGCAGGTCTCACGCATAGACTACACGTGGAAGCGTTGTTGCCATGGCTCTGAAAAGGGCCGTAACTCTAAATTCTGACCTCGCTTCACGTAAGTGAAAATCGCTCGATTGTGCGGTCTCGGTGTAATCGTTGCGTGTGGATGTCAAGCGTATTTTTGCTGCCGATCCGGTGCCGGAGTGTTAATTCAGCGTTTATGACATGCCAAAGGAAAGCAAAGCATGTCATAATAGGAGCTTCCTGAACCTATCCATCATGTTTAAAATATATGGTTGATTGTTCCTGGGCCGATAGCTTAGAAATGGATTTACATGCTTTACAAACACTCCGTCATTGCAATTCTCTAATGGCTCAGCTGGTAGAGCGTTCGACTCTTGGTCATGCATGACCAGGTTTGATTCTGCGCTGAAACTTTTTTTTTCTTCTCTTTTTTCGAGAGGTTGTGGTTTTGTTGTGTTTTTATGTGTGTTTTCCACCTCTTTTCTCGAGAGGTTGCGGGTTCGAACCCAATCTTTTCTTAAATGCCAAAACCTGGAGGTTCAGCGCCAGCGGTTTTTATTAGTCTGTCTGTGTGTGTGTGTGTGTGTCTGTCTGTCCCGACTCCACGGCTTATATCTCAAAAACTACTGGACGGATTTCCTTGACATTTTGCACACTAACTGGAAGTTAGGTCCGATTGAATGTATCAAATTTTCAGAATCGAGGCTTGAAGAAAAAGTGGTTTTTTAAGGTCGTACACTCCAGAGCGCCTCCCCAAATACGCGGTTCATGGAATGGCAAAATTGCGTAATGTTTGACGTCATTAATAACGTTACGTCATTTGCAAGTAGAGTTTCCAGGAGCGTGGGTCCTATATAGAATCCATGCGAGAATTAATAATTTAGAGAACATTGGTGAAGGAGGAAGAAGGAATTTTTACGATGCAAGTAGTCATTTGATGGATGGCGACCCACTCTACAGCCACGCCCCTTTTCTCGCTGTATCTCGCGTGGTTACACTTACAGA
>JAWQFJ010012846.1:0-2500 GCA_034096865.1 Theodoxus fluviatilis | reverse complement strand
TGTTTTGGCACAGGCTCTACGCAGTAGAAACAGTTCAGATCTCCTTTGTCCTTTTCAAAATCCCACCCTGACACAATTTCCTAACTGCTGGCTGGGTTATCTAAAAGCTAGGTTTGAGAGCTGGCTGGCTCATATACTTATTCATATAACTAACTTACAACAAAATCTCTCCATTCATCACACCTCCACACCTAAAAGTCGTGGAATTACAGGGGATTTGGAATTCACGATGAGTGGGCAAATATATCTATTGAATCAACTTAAGCAAAAACATCTCTATTCATGACATCCCTACACCTAATGTCGTGAATTACAGGGGATTTGGAATTCACGATGGGGGTAATTGACTATTCAACACATCATTAGTCTACTTCATATAAGGTTGTAACCTTCTCTGACAGTTACATATTTTCTAATCACTATCCATTGTGAATACATCAATACAGTGGCATGCAAAGACAGAAAGGGGAAAACACAGGAGGATAGACACATGTTTGCTTCTACCTGTGAAAGGTTACATATGTCTCTGGTCGTAGTCGTCAGCTAGTGAACTATAGGTCTAGTCAGACAGACATATCCATTTTCTCATCCCCATTCGACCATTCCTCCAAGTTCAGACTTCTCTTCCTTTCTTCCGTTTCTTCCATTAACGCCCTCTTCTCCCTCTCTGCTTTGCCTCGCCGGGACAGTCATTAACACGCACTGTCCACACAGCCAACTGGGGTCACACTGGGATCGGCAATTTCCATCCCTGTCTCTACACGAAGATCAGTCCTCGCACTCCCTCTTGCAGTCCCTCCCTGGCCACATGGGGGCTGTAGTACACTCATACATTCCTTCAACTGTCTCGTCTCTCCTCTTCTTTCACAACACACGTTCTCTTCGTTCCACTGTCACCACCCTGGGAAAGGCACACATTTCTCACCTCCTAAGCTGAAGCCTCGGAGGCACTCTTCCTAAATTGGACATCTCGCCATGTGCGGATAGACGTTTTGCTCCGATACGGCATTCTCTGGTGTATCTCTCAGCCTCTCCATTCCCACGCGTGGTTCACTCTCCGCTTGCTCTCTACGCGCTCACTCGGTTTCCCCGTCGTGACATTCACACACTTTGACTATACGGCGAGGAACCGATAGGACCCAGACGTACGCGCTTTCACGCATGGCACTTGTGTTCTCTCTCTTCCACGCTGCACTCACATGCCTTCTATCTCTCTCTGTCTCACTCGTCATCCCATCTATGCACACTACTTCCGGGGGGATGACTTGCTTAAAAAAAACAGGCTCAACAGGGGTATTGAGGTCTCTACAGCTCCCGTCTTGTTCCTCCAACAGGTGGTCTTCCGTGCTGGGTTTACCGTTCTACTTACTGGGGTGCGCGGTACTGGCATTCCGCCTCTGCATTCTACCGCCTAGCCGATCTACCTGAGCTAGGTACGTCGCTGTCGCTGCCGCATGTATCTGACTCTTCCTTCGACTGCCCGAATCGCGAGACTTCTTGTTGCCGACTTCTCCCATGTCTGACCTTCTGTCCGCCTGACCTCTAAGTCCTGGATTTTCTCTTCCTCGGGACTACTGTCTCTACATTCGCTTCCAATGGGACGGTCTCGCGAGATAATCTGTCTACTCCTTTCTTTCTAGCTTCTGCTCTCCCGCGCCACACGTGTCGCGCTCACATGCTAGAGGAAAACCGTAGTCTCCTTCTCCCTATCTACTGTCCACCACCTCGGGGTAGAGATGGTTAGGGGGGTTTATTAATTACTCGACCTGCCATGGCAGGGTGCGGCACTTAGGTAAAAAGCATACCCTTAAAAGTGACGTTGCAAAAGCTTCCACAGCGCTATCATGCCGCATCTTGAGAAACTGACTACTATGCAGAACAAAACGAAACAACATAACAAAAAAAGAACAACACACACGAGAGGACCGTGCCGTAGAGAGCTAGAGCGCTCACTCGTATCTCAACCTGTGAGGGTCGAGTGGACGTATTTCAGCGACTCCAGGAATGATTCCATGAACAACACAGTCGCTCATCTGTCTGTCTACTCGGCTATTTGAACGGCAGTCATCAACGCGGCGCACTATCGTCCGATTCGGCGCCAAGTATCTCCTAAGCATTCGGGGGCACGTTTGCTCTCGTTCGCGCCTGGCAACTCGAAAACTGATCACAGTCTCTTGACTGATGATAAGGATCGAATCCCCTCTACGGTCCGAGGTAGCCGGTGACGAGCGAGCGAGATTCGTACTCGTTCTGGGGTTCTAACACGCCTCCCTGCCTAGGCCAACTGCGTTTTGGGGCGGCTCCGACGAACACGCGACACGCAAACCATAGAATGATACGGTTGGTGGGTTGTAAGCAGGCAATCATCTGGAGAAAATGGCCGAATTCCTTTAAATCGATAGCACTGATTATGGGAACGATTCTATCCTGTCCCGTGTATTCGTCTCCACCCTGTTCCTATTCGTCCTCCTGGTCTCCTCACTATGACTTCCATTCTTAG
>JAWQFJ010012845.1:12500-49636 GCA_034096865.1 Theodoxus fluviatilis | reverse complement strand
CTACTCACACGCAGACCACAAACAGACACATACCATAATACATTCCTCGACACAAGACACACACTACTCCACTCAACATACACCACACAAAACTACTTACCATACGCAACACGATACACACCAACAAACGATACGACACAACGATCACAACATACCAGTAGTACACTACACATACAGCACCCACATAAGTACAGCAACGAACCACACACCCACCTCAATACATGAATGATTAGTCAAAACTATCGCAATCCATTAAAACCCACCCACACATTGCTACACACACACACACACTGACACTAACTATGTGGCATCGGGTGACACAACCTAACGTAACACTGCGCTAAAGAAGAGTAACATTAACCAACTACCGATCCAAGGATTCAAATCATGCCTTTTTTATAATGGAGAAACGAACACAAATACCTACACACACACACACACACACAAGCACTTCTGTGCCCCCCCCCACACACACACACACACACACACAACGAGAAAAAGAGAAAGGAAAAATCAACAGGCTCAAAAACTTTTTCAGTAATGAAAATCGATCCAGCACCATTCACTATAATTCGCTTAGATATTTGTTTTCGTTTGACTCATCACTTCCACCTTCATCTTCTTGCATCTGTTGTGATGTTTCTATTTCACAAGACCAACATCCTCCTCGCCTTATTTCATCATGGTCAGATCTGCATCTTTTGATTTTTTTGTGGGTCGGGAGTCATTGTCAAGTCTTATCTCATCATGGTCAGATCTGCATCTTTTGATTTCCTTGTGGGGCGGGGGTCATTGTCAATCTGCATCTTTCATCTCCCTGTAGGTAGGGGGTCAGAATGGACCCACCTGTCTCCAAAATTGATTTGTAAAAGGAGACCAATGAGAAATATTAGAGATATAACTGGCCAATACTCTGTCCAGCTTAGGTGATTGTTGTGGTCAATAACTCCACATGGCTAATAAAGGCTGAATTGACATAAACCTCCTTTCTTTCATTCATTCATTCATGTATTCATTTATTCATTCATTCACCATCCACCATTATCCAATTATTAATTCATTCGTTCGTTTGTTCATTCCTTTATCAGTCCGTTCATTCATTCGTTCATCAATTAATTCATCCATTCTGCGTCACTTGCAGGCACACCTGACAGACGAGGGGGCGGAGCTAGCACTGGGCGAGGAGGCGGGGCTTAGCGAGGGGGCGGGGCCTGTGGTGGCGGCGGGCCTTCCCCCAGAAGCGGAACCCTGGGCCCGTCAGTTCCCCTGGGCCTGGGCCTACCACGGGCCCGCCTCCGCCCCGCCCCCTCACCCTGACCTCAACCTTGACCTCGAGATGCTGCGTCGGCGCAGCTTCAGCAAGTCCCTCACGCCCGAGCGGGAAATCCTCCCGCCTTCCAGTGATGACGTCACCGCCTCCGCCGCTTCAAGCTCCACCATTTCCCGTCACGTGACCGCCTCCTACCAGGAGCAGACAACTCTGTCGATGTGGGAGGAGTCAAGGGAGAGCACCCGCACTTCTGAAACGAGGCAAGGGAGGCAATCCGAGTTTTTCTCCTGGACGGGCGACCTCGACCTTGCCGAAACCTCTGACCTTGCCGAAACCTCTGACCTTGCCGCTCAAGGTGACCTTCATTCCGGCCGTCTCCGCTCCTCCTCCTTAGGACTCCTTGCGTCCGAGAAATCGGACTTGTCCAGAATGGAGAAGGAAGAGGAGGAGGAGGAGGACTTTTCTGATGCGGTCGATGCTTTTCAGTCTTTCGGGGATGATTCCATGGGCAACAGTGCTTTCGTCACCGCTGACGTCACTCGAGAGGAGATGGACAACAGCGCTTTTCTGAAGAGTGACGTCATAGAAAACACCAGTGACGCCACAGACAACAGAGATTACATCACCGGCTCAAGAAGTGACGTCAGCAACCAGGACGCCACCAACGCCAACGTCACACCCGGTGCGATGACGTCACCGGAAGACGAGGACGACGCTGCCGACCACGCTGGGCAGACGTCTCCCTCTGATGTCACGTCCGAGGGTGATGACGTCACGGATCACGACGTTGCCATGTGTAGCCTTTCTGACGTGACCTCTGACATCACTGACCCAGAGGCCACTCGCAGTCTCTCGGACATGACGGCATCCATGACGTCAGACACCTTGTCCGGCGCTGACGTCCAGAGCGAAACCGACCTTGACCTAGAGCTTGACCTTTCGGCCACTCAGGCCTGGATGACCTTCGACCCCAGCGTCAACGAGGAACATCACGTGCTTACGCCTGGACTGGCTGTGACGTCACTGGGAGACTCGGACAGTGGACGCGGGGTCACGTGGGACAGCGATTCTGACGTCACTCTCTCGATGACGTCTCGCGGGGAGGTACGAGACTACAGATGGGACCTGGAAGATATGTCCTTGGATCATGCACTGGAAAACCCTGAAGCACAAGCGGAAGAAGAAGAAGAAGTGGTGGTGGACGAGGAGGAAGGAAAGAAGGAGGAGGATGAAGAAGGAAAGGAAAGAAAAGCAGACGAGGTGACAGTGCACCCAGAAGGTGACGAGGACGCAGGAACTGCCGTGGACAGTTCCACCCACGATGGTGCAAGGAAAAGAAGGGACAGGAAGAGGGAGAGGGAGGAGAGCGAAGAAGAAGACGAGGAGGACGGAGAGGAGAGGAAGAGAAAGAAGACGGGAGGAGAAGACGAAGAAGAAGAGGAGGAATACAATGCAGCGTTCTTCTCAACGGCCCAAGAAACAGAAAGCGGCAGACAAGTCGGGATGCACGAGACAGAATCCTCCTGGAAGAATGAAGAAAGAGAGAAAAATGCAGAATCAGAAAACGACAAGAAGGAAGAGAGAGAGGAATGGGACCAGGAATATGACGTCACACCTATGACGGCATTCTCTTCTCTGACGACAGTTGCGCCCTCCCGACCAATTTATGACGTCATCTCAGAGTTCCCGAGTCTCAGAGCTCACTGTGTGGACAGGGCACCGGACATTCCAGGGTACATTCATCCGGGGTCAGAGGTCGACGATATCTCCCTTGCAGACTACCCCAAAACGGCCTCAGTGGCGAATTCCACTAAGTTCTCTGACGTCACATCCTCAGTCACGAGTATCAGTGATTACCTAACTTCCGCTGATATGCGTGATGATACCACTGCGCCTGGGCCACACCCAGACGTGCTTCCGGTGCCTTCCGTCAGCGACTCTGACATGCATCCCAGTGACGTCATGTCCGTTTCTAAAGACGCTACATCCGAACTGGGTGTAACCATGGGCGATGGTGACGTCGCAATGTCACAAGTCGATGCTGGAGCGTGGAGTGCATTTGACGAGGGCACCGACGTAGATGCAATGTTCTCCTCAGCCCCCACCTCCCTTCAGTACAGCGGTGGTGACAATGTAAACACCGAGGAAGACACTGTGAACACCGGCATTGACGATTACAACACTGATGACATCTCAGTAATTCAGGGTCCGAGCTCCTACTCCATCCCAGAAATGTCTGCCCCCGATTCAAATCTCTTCTCCGTCCCTGGCTCAGGTCAAGGTCACAACTACGTCATTTCCGCCGTCACTGGTGATGGCAGCTTCGTCATTGCCAGCGTCATACGGGAAGTTCGAGAGGAGACCCCTCACTACAATCTGGCTGGTGAAGAAGAGACTGAAACATGGGGAACATCGGATTACGCTGAAGACTGGACAACAGCCGAATTAGACATCCCATGGACGAGAGAAGATGAAGGTTCTGGAGTGGACTCCTTTGTGGAAGTCGGCGAGAGTGACGTCAGAACCCGAGGAGAGATCGCTGACGTCATCATGCAGGAGGGAACTGACGTGGACTCGTTCCGAGACGAGTTTGGTGACGTCATAAAAACGCCTGGATCCGCTCCTGGCCTCGCTGGAAGAGGAGAGGAAGAGGAGGGAGAGGAAAAGGAGGAAGAGGAGGGAGAGGAAGAGGAGGGAGAGGAAGAGGAGGGAGAGGAAGAGGAGGGAGAGGAAAAGGAGGAAGAGGAGGGAGAGGAAGAAGAGGGAGAGGACGCTGAGATGGAGAGTCACAGGGAAGACTGCAGCACTGACTTGGACCTCAGTCTGCAGTCAGAGCAAAGTCTCTCGACTTTCCACAACTCACGCGTCATCTCAGCAGTCACTGCCGACGGAGACTACGTCATTTCCTCCATTCTCGTGGAAGGAACGACAACTCTCCCTGAAAAGAGCAGTCTCCATGCGGAGACGGCCCATGAACATGAGATGGAGAGCTATGAGACAGCAGCCTCTTCCCTCCCAGAAGTCCAACCCACTGCTCCCGTCATTTCCGGCATGGATCATACAACAGATGGCGCTGTCCCTCCCGCTGACGTCACCTCATACAAGGAGAGCGGATGTAGCCAGCCACAGCGAGTCACATCCGGGTTGTGGGATGACGACTTCAGTGACGTAAGCAGCGTAACGTCAAGTCTCTCCAGCCACAGCCTGGTCACCGTGGTAGCCGCGGGGTCACGACCTTCGAGCGTGGCCTTTGCCTCACTGTCTGAAGACGAGGCTCTGCCCTCCCCGATGACCTCCGAGGGAGTGACCTCTGCTCTCTCTCAATCCCAGCAGGACGCTACGCGAGTGGATGACGTCACGGGTGACGTTGACGAAACCCGGCTCTCTTCGGTTCTTGGTGACGTCATGGAAAGCACCTCTTCGCGGCAGGAAACGGATCACGTGACACCTGAAAATGTTTCATTTTCCTCCCTGACGTCGCAGCCTGACCTCCCTACGACTACGTCACCATTGGAGCCCAGTGCCCCCTACCTGGAATCTGCCGTAGACATGACCCCTTCTGACGTCATGGCCACGCCCATGTTTGACGTCACTGCACTCTCCAGTGCCAGGGACGGGGACTTTGATGACGTAGCCACAGAACATTCCCCTCTGATCGACCATTCCCTTCCAACTACGTCATCGAAGCCGTCCCACTTCCATGCAGGTGACGTCACGCCCACGTCACAAGGGGACCAGGGAATGGACTTGACACAGATGGGACATGATGACGTCAGCAGAGTCAGATTGGAGGCGGTTGAGAGGAGTGCACTGGGCACAAGTGACATCACAGACGCGACTATTCTGTGTCAGTCTGAAGCATCACAACAGCTGCAAGTGAAGCAAGAAGACGAAAATGAAGAAGAAGGCAGCAGTGTGGATACGAACCTTCAACCACCCGCTCTCCAGGAAGAAGAAACAAGCACACCCTCTCCTGACGGGTGGAGACGACACGTCGGCCTGAGAGACGATGACTACGGAGAAGAAGAGAGCGACGACGAGGGCGAGAAGGACGAGGAAGAGGACGACGACTACGAGAGCTGGTTCACCAATGCTCGAAGTCAGAAACTCGCGGCCTGGGACCAGGAAATGTCGTCACAGATGACTTCACAAGCTTCCTTCGCGGAAGGTTCTAGAGAGAAGCTAGCTGATGAACGAGAAGTTATTACTGGAATGGCTGAGAGATCGTCAACACATGAAGAGGAACAACAGGCAACTTACTCTGATGAAGAATGGACAAAGACAACTACCGAACTTTCCAAAGATGCCTTGGAGCATCCAGGAATTCCGGAGCCTCCAGCGTCTGGTCCAGAAGAGTTCCTGGGATCACTTCCTGCTTTACCGGAAGTCGAACGTGAATCTTCTTCCGTCGACCCTGTTACCACTCCAACACCGCCAGGGACGGAATCCGAAGGGACATTCCAGTCGGCCTCATGGGCTGAAATTGATTACGGTTCCAGACAAGATGGAGGGTCACCGCCATTGCAGCAGCTGGATGGAAGTTCTGTGGATGACGTATTTCCGCCAGTGTCTTCGGCCGGGGTGACGTCACATGCAGAAGACGATTTCCTACTGGAGTCCACTGGCATGACGTCACAGAATGACGTTGAGGCGTTGCCTCAGCAACAAGAAACGTCATCTCATCAAGAAGATAGCGTCACTGTGACGTCGGAGGATGACGTGGCAGAACAGACTGCTGATGACGTCATGAGATCATTGGAGAGAGACAGCTACAAAGAGCTGGCATTCATGGAGGACAGACCTGAACAGAAAGATACTGAGCAGGAAAGAGAGAATGAAGAGGAAGTCGAAGAACATGTGTATCTGGAACGAGAGAGAGGAAGAGACGAAGGTACTCCCATAGACAGAGAAGACCAACAGAAATGCACTGATGAAGAGGAGGATGAGCTGAGGAAAGAACAACAAGCTGAAAGCTTCAGAGACGGCGAGGGTGAGAAACCAGTCGAAGTGGCAACATCAATGGACACGTCATTCACTGAACAAGAGAAATCGATGGAAACAACGAGACAAGCAGAGGAGGGAGAAGAGGAGGAGGCGAAAGACAGAAAAGAGGAGGAAGCGGAAGAGAGAGAAGATGAGGAAGCGGAAGAGAGAGATGAGGAAGAGGAGGAAGGGAGAGCAGAAGAGGAAGGAGAAGATGAGTGGGAGGAGGCTGAAGCAACGAGCGTGAACGACGACGAAGAGGACGAGTTTGAAGATTCACGAGAGACGGAGACAGAATTTCTGGAACGTCGCATGGGTGTGTCCATCGAGGATGCTCAGACGACAGACTCTGTCTCATTCCTTGAACATCAGCCACAGCCAACCTCTGCTGGAATCCTCCAAGATGAGTCTTCCAACCCATACGATGGCGAACGGACAGAGGAAAGCAGAAGAAGATATACAGATGAAGAGGAAGAAGTGAAAACCGAAGCCAACATAGAAAGGAAAGATAAAGAGACAGAGGATGAAGAGAAAACGGAAACCCAGGGAGAGAGGAAAGAAGGAGAGACAGATGAAGATGAAGAGGAAGAGTACGGAGACGAGGATACTGAACCTCTGCCAGGTGACGTCACCCACACATCCGGGCTTCTGGAGAGGAGGGTCAGCTTCGCAGCTGAAGAGGCAGTCATCTTCAAGAGCGACGACGTGGAGGAGGAGCAGGACACAATGCCCCAGTCAGTCCAGACCAAACTTCCACCGCAACGACGTGTCAGCTTCGCCGAGCAAGGTGATGTCAACGACGACGATGACGACGAAAATGACGATGATGACGACGACGACGAATGCAAACCAGCCCGAGTTATCCAGAGACGCCTGAGTTTTGCGGACGAAAGCGAGGCTCAATTTGAAAGCGAGGCTGTGGAGGAGGGAATGGAAATCCAAACTGTCGAAGCCTCGCAGACGTATGACGTCAGCAGACGCCGTGTGAGCTTCGCCGAGCTGGATGACGTCATGAGAGGCGAAGAGGACGACGAGGAAGACGACGTCATCGATGACGAGGAGGCAGAAGCCATTGCAAGGGTTGGAGGCAGACGCCTGAGCTTTGCTGCAGAGTGCCAGGTGGAGGACTTGGAAGACCTTGGTGCCGACCTGGCTAAGGACGAGAAAAGATGGCGGCAGTTCTGGGAGGACAACGCCATCGAGTCCCTGGCTCGGCGCCAGGAAGCCGCGGCCGTTTCCGTGGAGACTCGTCACAACTACCAGAGCGAGACCGTGGTCCGCGTCGTCCGCGCCATCTCCCCCGTCAGCCTTCTCCTCGCAGACCCGGATGTTGATGACGTCACAGGTGATGACGTCAGCACCGGAAGTCCAGCGCCACACGACAGACGTCCCCGGGTGGCCGAGCTGGAAGAAGGGGAGATAATTGCCTTCAGCCCCCAGACAGAGCAATTCGTCAGTCTCCGTCGGTTCAGCCTCTTTGAGTCGCGAGTGCAGATTGCGCATGCGCTGTACCAGGGTGACGTCATCGCAGACAACCTTGAAAGCATCATGGTCACGTGTCCAGTCGAAGCGCGCATCGGCACGCGCAGCCAGGAGGACCGGCATGACAGGCACGACGAGGAAGTGACGTCATTCAGTCTGGGTCATGCGCAAGACGAGTCCGAGGTTGGTCTCCAGTCTGGTGACGTCATCGCTCGAGCCGCCCCCACCTGTCGCCAGGAGGACAAGACAGACAGATCATCCTGCAATGACGTCACGGCATCAACGGAGGACGTAGAGAGCTCATCGTGCGTCACAGAAGGTCCGGGAATCACGTCACAACGTCATGTGACGTCATCAATGGAGGACAGAACTGACCGGGTTTCGGGAGTGGGAGAGGATGAGAGCCTGGAAGCTGAGGCATCCTCTAGTCTGGTGGAGTCAGACCTTGAAAGCAGTAACTCCGTGCTGCGACCCTTCGAAAGCACCGAGGACAGGACTACAACTTTGTCCGACATCACAGAAGCAGACACAGCTGCAGGTTACTCTGCGGATGACGTCACACCTGAGACCGAGACAAGAGACATTCCAGAAAGTGAAAGTCGACTGCCTGATCAGAGCGACGTCTCCCACCAGCTGGACAGCCAGGTTCTGGCGGAGAGGGAGCGAGGGGACGGTCAGGAGGATGACGTCATCTCCGCGACCTTGAACACTGGTTCTGACGTCAGAACATTATCCGAAACCGAACAACAAGAACCGAGTGAGCTTCCTGTGGAGCGTGCACAAGCTCATTCCCTCCTCACCGAGCAGTCCCCGTCACCCGAGCGCGACCTCGCTTGGATGGAAACCAGCGACCCTGACCTTGGCAACCTGGAGTCCAGTGACCTTGACTCCGAACAGCTGGAGCAGCTGATGATGGACGAGGCGGACGGACTTGCTGATCTGGTCCAAGAACAGGTAGCGCAGCTGTCCGAGATTGTCCAGCACGAGGCTGAGTCCGTCCAGCTTGACCATAAAGCGCTGACCATGGCCGGAGAAGTGGTAGCCATGGAAACTCAGGCCGTGGTCCTGGGTAGGAGGGTGGTGGACATGGGTCAAGAGGTCAAGGACATGCACAAAGAGGTCGTGGCCATCGAGGAGAGGGTGGACGCCCTAGAGCGGGAAGTAGTTTCCATGGAGACAGACTCCCACGCCTTGGACGACGCTGTTTCTGCCATGGACCACGAGGTCAGCAATTTTGACCGAGAGGTCAGCACAGACGGAGAGGTCAGCACGGACAGAGAGGTCAGCACGGACAGAGAGGTCAGCACGGACAGAGAGGTCAGCACGGACAGAGAGGTCAGCGCCGACAGAGAAGTTGCCATGGAGAGAGATGCTAGCACTGAGAGAGGCTTCACCTCTGACACAGAAATCTCCTCAGACAGAGAGATTAGTAGCGACCGAGAGACCAGCCAGGAACGGGAGATCAGCTTCGACTCAGAGAACAGAGAGAATAGAAAGACAGGCGACCTCGACGCAGAAGCCCCCGCCCTCGCCCGTGAGGTCGTCGACCTTGACAGAGGGGTCAGCTACCTTCCCGAAGAGTTCAGTGGTGCTCAGGCTGGGGATTTCGGAGAAGGAAAGGAGGAGGACTTGGAAGAAAAAGGAGAACAAATGGAGGGAGAGAGAGACGGAGAGAATGTTGCAGACGACGACCAGAAGCAAACGAAAGACGTTGGAGACGCTGAGGTGGACGATGACCAGATGAGAGAGAAGGTCGATGACGACGATGACGCCCCCGAGGAAGACGAGGGAGGGGAGGAGGAAGAAGAGGAAGACAAAGACTACAGGATGAAACATGCGCTTCACGAAGAGGTGGCTGCTGGGGCAGTGGAGGAGGACAAGCAGCAGACACAAGAAGAGCAACTACACACGGAAGACAGGAGAGACGAGCAGGTGGAGGAGGAAGAAGAAACGGAAGTGGAAGACGAGGAAACAGAAGCTCTCCGCTCAGCCGTACCTCTCAGCACGGAGTACACGACCAGACAGACAGAGGCCGAAGACCAGACTGAAGAACTTCCCAAGGGAGACAACCTCAAGGGCTGGGCAGGCTGGAAAACCGCGGAAGAGTTACCTCCCTTCGATCAAGCAGACACCCATCAATCTTCAACGTTCAGTGACTCCGCAGAATCCGGAAGTCAACAATCTTCCATGTCCCGTGACGACAGCGAGGAGTATTTCACTGCAGAGGAGGCGAGCTCCCTCTCCAGACAGTCATCCACCGTAGAAGAAGTCACCCTGCGTGACGTCACGCCAACTCCATCCACGGGAGGCGATGATGACGTCATGTTCGAGATGGAGTCTCCATCAGCAGAATTTGCCGCGCTTGTGAAGAGAGAAGCAACTTCACGGGAGGAGGAAGCGACCTACCAGAGACAAGAGTCCGTGGGCGAGGGGGAAGAGGAGGACGAAGTAACCTTCCAACGAGAGTCATCACCTGACGATGACATCGACGATGACGTCATGGAAGAATCCCCAGAGGTCAGAGAGCTCTTCATTACAGAGGAACAAGGGCAGCAAGCAGCGCAACCCAGAGATAATGATGTCAGTCACAGGGATGACGTCACTGCCGAAGACAAAGACATGGCGATGGATGCTGGACTGGAAGAAGTTGAGGGGGGAGAGGCTGCCGAGGCTGAGGAGGAGGAAGAGGACATCCGGGCACCTGGGTTGCTTGATACTGATTCACCCACAGAGGAGGAAGAACATATCAAGTCCGAGGAACAACCGGAAGCTGTAGAGGCTGTCGTGCTGAAGGAAGAACAAGAAGTTCACGAAGACATCTGGCAACCTGAAGTCGAAACAGAAACTAAGGCAACAATTGTCACAACGATGATGATGGAGGAGGAGGAGAAGGAGGAGGAGGAGGAGGAGGAGCAGGAGGAGGAGGAGGAGGAGGAGGAGGAGGAGGAGGCGGCGGCGACGGCGGCGGCGGCGGCGGCAGCGGAGGAGGAGGAGGAGGAGGAGGAGGAGGAGGAGGAGGAGGAGGAGGAGGAGGAGGAGGAGGAGGAGGAGGAGGAGGAGGAGGAGGAGGAGGAGGAGGAATGCGTTATGACAACAGAAGAAGAAATCCTCCCAAGAGAAGTGAAGCAACTAGAAGAAAAGACGAAACCAGAAGAGGAAGTTGTCCTGGAAGAAACAGAGCAAGACGAGGACGTCCTCATTGGAACAGAAGAAGAAGAGAAGACATCCAAAGTACTGGAACTCGAAGGAGCAGAAGACGAAGAGAAAAATCTCAAGACTAAAGACCAGCAAGTCAGCGTCGAAGATTCCAGAGAAGAGATTGATGACGTCACAGTTTTGCTGCAGTCTTCTGCAGTGATCCCCGACTCAACAGGAATCCTCCCCCGCTCAGTACACATCGAAGTTCCGGATGACGTCACTGACACCCTTCATGACGTCACAGATACAACTGATGACGTCGAGGAAACGCATGACGTCAAAGAATCATCAGACGACGACCTCCCCGGCACAGATCACCTCGAAACTACAGATGACGTCACTAACATCTTTCATGACGTCACTGACACAGCAGATGACGTCGATGAAATGCATGATGTCAAAACATCGCCAGATGACGACCTCCCCCGCTCGGAACATCTCGAAGCAATGGATGACGTCACTGACATCCATCATGACGTCACAGACACAGTTGATGACGCCGAGGAAATGCATGACGTCAAAGAATCACCAGATGACGACACAACACAATCTGACGACCTCCCCAATGATTTAGAAGAAAACCTGGAGTCTGAAGAGACACCCCAGACTTTCGCTGCCGCTGTTGATCAGACAGAAGTGTTGGAGATGGACATCGTAAAAAACGTTCGCGCCTCAGGGACTTCAGTGGCTGGAGAAGGAAGCGAAGTGGACGCAGCTTTTCTTGTAGATGACCAGCCCGCAGAAAGTCTGGAGAAGACAGAAGACGAGGGAGCTGCTCAGGTCACTCAGGAAGTCGAAGAAACTTATGAAGAGGCCTTTGAAGACAGCAATGAATTCCACCCACAGGATGAAGTCACAGAAACTCTCGAGGCCGCCGGCATCAGCGTCGATGACGAAAGCATGGTTAATGACGTTGCAACAAGTCTCAGCTATCAAACTGATTACGTCACGGCGACGCCGGACTACAGACCTGACGACGCTGACGGAACTCCGGTGGATATGGACCTCTCCATCGCACGCGTCACAGAGACCGAAACAGAGATACAGGACGCACGAGGGGATCTTCTCTTCGAAGTCAAGCAAGAAGGTCCTGCTGAAGACGAGCTTACTCCCGAACTTTCTACAGAGGTAGAGAGGCCCCATGCAGCAACCATCGTGGAAGATGACGATCTGGGAACTCCCGTCGATGCTGAGGCAGTCGCTCCTCTGGAAGAACAAACTTCCGAGATCCAGGAAAGCTTCGTTGATGTCCCAGAGGAACTTGAAGACGTTTCACCAGAATCCAGAGTCTGTGGCGTACCTACTGTCGACCTGGAGACTGCCGAATTCCAGGCAGCTCAAGAGTCAGCAGACTCTGAAGTCACGGCGACTCCATTGAGCTCTGTTCCTGAAGACACCGGCATGCCAGCTGACGCAGTGACTCCTGAAGGAGAATCTGTTCCAACACAAGACGTCACCACTGACGAGGAATACGTCACCGCTTCGTTTGTTGACGTCACCCAGTCTGCTGATGACGTTAGAGATTTAGCAGGCGAAGAGGAAATGACGTCAGAGGAAGCTTGCGTGGACGAAAAGCCGGTGTGGGCGGGGCCCGTGTTTGGGAGAGCTGCCCGTATGGACGGCGGGCTCTGGAGTATATTTTCTTCCCAGAGTTCCTCATCCAGCAGCACGGCAGGGGAATCCCCGATCCATCTACCCTCCGCCCCACAGTCCCAGCAGTTCCTCCTAGAGAGCGTTCTCTCAGCAGATAGCCTGCCTACTGAGCACCACACCTCCGCCGCGGAGACCCAACAATTCCTCCTGGAGAATGTTCTTTCCGCTGACGCCCTTGAGACCTCTGCCAAAGAAGAAGAGCAACTCCGCTTGGAGAGCGACCTTGCAGCAGAGATCGCCTCGACCTCCATTGCAGAGGACCAGCAGGTTCCCGCGGAGAGTGAACTCTCAGCGGATGTCCTGTCTGGAGATCTTGAAGCCTCCGTCACAGAGGACCAGCGCTCCAGTCCAGACGTAGCAGAGATCGTCTCGACCTCTGTCACAGAGGACCAGCAGGTTCCCGTGGAGAGTGAACTCTCAGCGGATGTCCTGTCTGGAGATCTTCAAGCCTCCATCACAGAGGACCGGCGCTCCAGTCCAGACCTTGAGGACAACATCCAGTCACCCTCTGCCCTCTTGCCGGAAGTGCATCTTCCTGCACCTCAGACAGAAGAGAAAAGAGAACAGCTTACAGAGGAGGAAACCCGCGGTCAAGAGGAACAGGGACAGTCTGAGGACGAGTATCCCTTCACAAAAGAAGAAGAAGAAGAAGAAGAAGAAGAAGATGAAGAAGAAGAAGAAGAAGAAGAAGAAGAAGAAGAAGAAGAAGAAGAAGAAGAAGAAGAAGAAGAAGAAGAAGAAGAAGAAGAAGAAGAAGAAGCTCCAACGGACACTCAAGAATCCTGGCTCTACCTGGCTGCAGAAGCATCTGTCAGAGACATGCCAGGTCTGGAAGGCACTGACGTTATACTCCAGCAACCAGACAGGCCCGATGACGTCACTGAGGTCAGCTCCAAGGATCTTGACCTTCCAGAGGAGGAAGTCATGTCAACAAGCCCGGCTGCGCATGCCCAGGAAGCTGATGCATTCGACATGGAGGTAAGGGAGCCATTTTTGGTGATGCCATTTTGTATTCGCTCATCTCCACCGACTTCTTGTGTTTTTTGTGTTTTTTTCTTTGCCAAAACTGGCAGAACAAACCAAAATATAGCTTAAGTACAGTGTCATCTCGCCTCGCGGTCGTTTCTTCCACTTTGACCAAGATGTCATGAATGATAGTAATTTTGCAGTTATCAACACGCCTTCGATTTTAGATACATACTGACGATACACCGCATACAGTCATTTCTTTATTCCTGCCGCCATTAAAAGCATGTATTATTTTCCCCTTTTTTCCTAACCCGAGGGAACATAGTTATCTGTCTGAGTGAACACAGTTTCTATAGGGGATCTTAGGAGAGCACTGTCAGATATTTGCACCGCAGAGAGGAATGTGGGTACCACAGACTCTGCTACGGTGCAGGGCTCAACACAAATACCTGCTGGATCAAGCTCTAAAGGCCTGTTTTGAATGAGCAAGGCTGACTCCTTCTTCGCCGTATCAGCAGCTTCGGTCTGGTTTTGTATCCTGTTTTGTTCATTATGAAAAGGGAAATTTGAATAACAAGCAACATGCCATTAGTCTCATTTGCATATCTAAATTAATTTATTTGCGTAAAAAACAAAGTACATAGTTAAATCAGATATGTTTTGAGTTATTAGCATCATTCATAAGTTGAATAATTAAAGATGCTCTAAACCTCACATACAAGCACACATTCTACTTATAAAGTGATCTAATTTGCATAAATTTTAACATTTTAGTCAACTCCATTTTGCTAAATTGGTAACATTGATAACGTATTCTTGGTGTTAGTGGCAACACATAATCGAGGTAACATTGATAACGTATTCTTGGTGTTAGTGGCAACACATAATCGAGGTAACATTGATAACGTATTCTTGGTGTTAGTGGCAACACATAATCGAGGTAACATTGATAACGTATTCTTGGTGTTAGTGGCAACACATAATCGAGGTAACATTGATAACGTATTCTTGGTGTTAGTGGCAACACATAATCGAGGTAACATTGATAACGTATTCTTGGTGTTAGTGGCAACACATAATCGAGGTAACATTGATAACGTATTCTTGGTGTTAGTTGCAACACATAATCGAGGTAACATTGATAACGTATTCTTGGTGTTAGTGGCAACACATAATCGAGGTAACATTGATAACGTATTCTTGGTGTTAGTGGCAACACATAATCGAGGTAACATTGATAACGTATTCTTGGTGTTAGTGGCAACACATAATCGAGGTAACATTGATAACGTATTCTTGGTGTTAGTGGCAACACATAATCGAGGTAACATTGATAACGTATTCTTGGTGTTAGTGGCAACACATAATCGAGGTAACATTGATAACGTATTCTTGGTGTTAGTGGCAACACATAATCGAGGTAAAAGGTGCCTGATTTTATCCTGCCTCTTTTATTTTAAATCTGGGCTTTTAAACTGCTCTTTTTACCCCTGGTCATTGGGGAAAATTATGTGATACAAAAACAGTAAAGAATGAGGTGCCTGGGTCGGTCGAAATACTGACCACACTGTCCACATCTTTTTATTTTATCTCGTCGGTCAAAGCCTCATTGTGCATATGTCCCGGATTCTCGTGACTACTTTTACATGATTTCGTCCACCATCAGTTCAGCAACATTATGTTCCTTCTTCCTCTCCCCAGTTCTCTGCACCGGAAATGGCCACCGAGGCATGCTGGGTACGAGGCACGCCAGCAGAGCTGTTCAGGGAAGTGCTGCGGGAGTCTACGTCACCGAGAGTGACGTCACCAGCGCCGACGTCAGCAATGAGCGGCGACGAGGGCGAGGGCGGAAATGAGGCATCCCCTCAGGAGGTCATCCTGGAAGCTGCGAGTGTGCCAGTGCTTGATCTTGGTGCTCAAGGAAAGGCCGAGGTCCAGTCTGAGGCAACCTCGGGTCTCCAAGACTTGGGTGCCCAGCCTCCCACAGAGGAGGAACTGACCACGAGGCAGAGAGACCAAGTCACTGAAGAATCTGCTGACGTCGCCACCGAGTCAGAGAAGGACACTGTTGTCCAAGCTGCCCAGGAACAGACGACGGAACGAGAGATGGGCGATGAAGAGGAGGGCGAGGTGGCGGAGGAGGGCGATGAAGAGGAGGACGAGGTGGCGGAGGAGGGCGAGGAAGAGGAGGACGAGGTGGCGGAGGAGGGCGAGGAAGAGGAGGACGAGGTGGCGGAGGAGGGCGAGGAAGAGGAGGACGAGGTGGCGGAGGAGGGCGAGGTGGCGGAGGAGGGCGAGGTGGCGGAGGAGGGCGAGGAAGATTCAGACTCCCACTTCTCCGACGTGGACATCGCCTCTCAGGACGACGAACTAGACGACAACGACGAGGAAGGCTTGTTTCCGGTCCCGTTCTTGCCGGACGAGGACAAGGGCGATGACGCGGACGACGAGGAATCTGTCAGTCAGGCAACTCACTCGGAGGATCTGGGAGACGAGGACGAGGAGGAGGAGGAGGAGGACGCGAGCGACGACCAAGAGGCTGCTGACAGGACCAGCGACGAGGACGAAGACGACGAAACAACGTGGCTGGATGCAGCGGAGGGCGATGAGGAGCTACGACCCAGAGAGAGCCGAGCTGACATCGATGAAAACGACGACGACAGTTTCGATGTCGAGACTGATGAGGACGCCATCAGACAAGGTGCCGTGTTCATCGCCTCGCGGTCACATGACCAGGGCGAGGAGCATGCGCAGGACGCCCCGAGGCCACAGGAAGCGGATAGGACGTCAGTTACAGGTAGGTCAGACTGACAGCACTGCAATCGGTGTGCGTGCGTGTGTGAGTGTGTGTGTATGTGCGTGCGTGTGTGAGTGTGTGTGTGCGTGTGTGTATACGTGTGTATGTGTGTGTGTATGTGTGTGTGTATGTCTGTGAGGATAGTATTGGCGGCTTATTTTGATGTAGTCGGCATTTTCAAGTATGCTGTCGTATTTGTGGAAATATTTCCGAATATTGCATCAAAGCCAGCCCTAACCTTTCCTTTGATATTTAGATCTCTGTTTGTATTCAAAGTAGACATTGTCACTATCACGTGCCGCTAATTCTCTTCGCAGATGACGTCACCAAGGACTCTTTCACATTTGAAGCGGCCTTGACCCTCGAACAGACGGCCTCGGAGGAAGGTGAAGGTCAGGTCGTGACGACGTCAGAGCTCCTCCTTGCAGACGAGGCGCAAGGAATGCTGGGAACAACTCCGGAAGCGCAGACCCTCGTTTTCGTTCGAGACGAACTGCAAGGAGGAGCGAGCACGGAAGTGACGTCATCGACCACATCACGTGACCAGTCAGAATCTGCTGAGGACGAGTTCGGCATCGCCCAGTGGCGGACGGAAGAGGAAGAAGTCGTTGAGCAGAAGGCGTCAGCAGAGGCAGAGGAGAGGACAATCGCTGAGAGCTCGGAAGAAAAGACGCAACCAGGGACAGACTGGGAGGTCACAGAGGAGGAACGGCAAGAATTCTTGCAGCGTGAGCAGCAGGAATCAAGGCAACCAGATGCGGAATGGGAAGGCAGCAAGGAAAAGCAAGAAACCCTGCAACAGCAGGAGGGACCTGCGGAGTTATCAGAGCAAGGATGGACGGAGCAACCTCGGCAGGACACACTTCTTCAGCAGCAGCAGGAGGAGACGGAGAGAAAGGCAGAAGAGGACGAGGAGGTTCTGGAGGAATCAACATGGCAGAAGGCTGAGGAGGAGATCACGACGGCCTCAGATTCCTGGACAGCAGACCAGGAAACCACCGAGGAGAAGATGGAGACGACGACGACAGCTGTACAGGAGACGACGACAGCGATAACGGAAACGACGACGGCGACAGCTGAGACGATGAGAGCGATGTCCGAGAGCGTGTCTTCTCTGGAGTTCCTACATGCAGAGGAAATGGCAGGAGACTCTGCCGCCATCTTGCAGCGCGCTCAGGAACACGCTATTCTGACGTCAACAGAGCACGTCACACCACGCGAAGCTGAGACGTCACTGCTGTATCGTCTGGAGACGCTGTACTACGTCACAGGCTCCCAGAGTCACGTGGCTTCCGAAACTTTCCACTACACGCCAAAACAAGAGGAGACAACCGCGACAGGGCTTCCGGCAGGGGAGGTAACTTCAGCTGCTCCGGCGGAAGGAGAGGAGGCCGAGAGACAAGAGAGAGCGGAGATGAGAGTAACAATTTCCTGCGTCACAGGTGACGAAGCGTCAGGACGTGACGTCACGGAAACGGAAGTGAGGGAGTCCCAGATGCACGTGACGTCCGCGGCTTGGCAGCAGACAGGTGACGTAACTTTCTGCTCTTCTGTCCTTTTTATGTATTTTATCTGTCCTTTTTTTTCGTTTTTCTTTTTGGTACCCTGCCTTCTACCTCTGTTACCCAAATCTACATCTGTAGGCTTACAATCATGCAGATGGGATGCTTCTCGCCAACATCCATCTCGTTTTCCTATAATCTCACGACTCTTCAAAATCTTGTTGGAGGTTCCTCGTGCAGTTAAGTGCATGGAAGAGGTCAAGCACAAAATTAATGTGTTTGTGTGCAAGTTCATTTCAGTGTGTGTGTGTGTGTGCGTGTGTGTGTGTATGTGTGTGTGTGTGTGTGTGTGTGTGTGTGTGTGCGTGCGTATGTGTGTGTGTGTGTGTGTGTGTGTGCGTGCGTATGTGTGTGTGTGTGTGTGTGTGTGTGTGAGTGTGTGTGTGTGTGTAAGTGAGTGAGTGTGTGTGTGTGCGTGTGTGTGTGTCAGTGAGTGTGTGTGTGTGTTTGTGTGTGTGTGAGTGAGTGTATGTGTGCGTGTGTGTGTGTGTGTGTAAGTGAGTGAGTGTGTGTGTGTAAGTGACTGTGTGTGTGTGTGTGTGTGTGTGTGTGTGTAAGTGTGTGTGTGTGTGTAAGTGAGTGTGTGTGTGTGTGTGTGTGTCTGAGTGCGCGTGCGTGCTCGCATATGTGAGCGTGTGGGCAGGTGTATAATGATGTGTCCCTCTACGTGCACGTGCTGTTTTACACTCAAGACTTGGCTTGCTCTCATGTTTACCCACTCTAGTGATTTTCATTATTTTCAGGATCAGTGGTCTTACATAGACTACTATAATCGATATACTATAACTCCATTCATTTGTTCATTGATTTGTTCGCACGTTCGTTACTCATCATTCATTCATTCTCTCCCAACAGCCCGCTTCGAGCAAAGCGGCATGCTGCTGGAGTTTGGAACGACGGAGATCGGCGAACGCGAGAGTTTGGCCACGCCCACCACGGATTCGGGATCAGAGAGTGGCTGGAGTCAAGTTCAAGGTCAGGGCGTGACGTCACGAGGTCTCGCGTCAGGCGAGACCTGGACGGACGGCGAGTCGGACAAGGACTTCACGCTGGACGATCTGACGTCACTGTGGCCCTACGTCACTGCCGGCCAATCGTCGTCGAGAACTCGACCAGGTCTGTGACGTCACTAGCTATCGTGGTGTGTGTGTTTGAGTGTGTGTGTGTTTGTTTGTGTGTGTATGTGTGTGTGTATGTGTGTGAGTGTGTGTTTGTGTTTGTTTGTGTGTGTGTGTGTGTGTGTGTGTGTGTGTGTGTGTGTGTGTGTGTGTGTGAGTGTGTGTGTGTTAGGTAAAGGTGTCTGTGTGATTCTAGGTTAATGCAAGGATGAAACTTGGTTGGGTAGCTGCTCAGGTCGATTGTTGTCAAACATCAATGACATAAAACTATACTCTTAGGGCAATAATGTAAGTCGTAATATTGTGATAAAAACCGCTGGCGCTGAACCATTAAAAAAACAACAACAACAAAATAGGATCGGGTTCGAACCCGCAAACTCTCGAGAAAAGAGGGGGGGGGGGGGGGGGGGGAAGTAAGGTTCGAACCCGCAACCTCTCACCTGTACAACAACGGGTGGGGTGTCTCTCTCTCTCTCTCTCGAATACCATACACACATTTAAAATAAAATAAAATATGTGCGGATACGAACCCGTATGCGCATCCCCTACAACCAAGCATGTCCCAGCGACTAAAAAATATTTGACGCACTACCAGTGAGCTAATCCATAAAGCTGTCAGGACCTTCAGTAAACCTGGAAGGATTAAAAAATCCTTCTTTCTCCTTTAAAAATGTCCAATCTCCTCGAAATTACGTCACGTTATTCGACGTCAAATGATCACGTCACACATGCCAAAACTTCCTTTGAGTCGGGACAGAGTTCCGTCCCTTGCCTTCTTTGCACCAAAACGTACAAAAAGTCACTTTCTTTTCAAACCTCGATTCTGAAAATTTCATACATTCAATCGGACCTAACTTCCAGTAAGTGTGCAAAATGTCAAGGAAATCCGTCCAGTAGTTTTTGAGATATCAGCCGTTAAGTTGGGCTGACAGACTGACAGACACACACACACACACACACACACACACACACACACACACACACACACACACACACACACACACACACACACACACAGATAAAGCTGTGAGGACCTCCAGTAAACCTGGAGAGATAACGTAAACTGTAATTATATTCTCGCTGATGAGGGGGACATCTAGCGGCTTTGGTCGTATTTTTTATGTTGAGGAAAAATCCACGTTACTGAGTTTCTATGTCCTGCTCCCCAATTATCACTCATTGTCGACAGATGTTTGCGAAAATGATTCATCACGACTGATGAATTTATGTTAAAAAATTAAAATTATGTGATGAGATGGTTGCAGTGAAAAGGCCATCGACGTCAAAGTTGGGACTACATTTGGAACAATTTGTATGATCAAGACAACCAAAAATGGTAATAATCACTCCTGTCTTTTATGAATTGATGACATAGCCACGGTGTCATATCAGTGTCCATTCAATAGTTTCTACATCAACAGTCATCATATCTGTGCCTTGTTTCATACCGTCCAATTCATTCACCATATTTTTTTCCTGTGTCTCATGTCTATTTATAGGCCTGGGCCGAGCCGTCAGTCTGGAGGCCAGCTCCACCACGCCCCCTAGTGTCGCATTCCGCACAGAGATCAGAAGGTCACTGAGCCAAGACCTTCCCACGACCTTCAGGTCAGAGGTCACCACTACCATCACTTCCCCAAGGTCGACCCTGCCTCCGCCTACCCCAGAGCCCGCCACGACCTTCACCTCAGAGATCAGCATGGCGCCGAGGTCAAGTTCAGCATCAACCTGGAGGTCAGAGGTCAGGCGGATGGTGAGTCTGGAGGCGACGGAACCACCACGTGACCCGAGCTTCCGGCAGGAGCTGCAACGCGCTTTCAGTCTTGACAGCAGCCGCCATCTTGCAGCCACGCGTCACGTGACCTCATTCACGCTGACGCCATGGCAACCGGAGCCGATGCGGGAATCTGAGATGGAGGAGGAGGATGTCGCCACACTGGAGACTGAGGTCAAGGTGACAGAACCGGAACTTCCCGCCTATCCAGGAACTCTTATCGAGTCAGATGTTCCCGTGGAATCACACGCAGATGTCGACGTCACTGCTTCGAGTGATGACGTTTCTGCACACGCCAAGAATGATGACGTGGAGAGACAGGAAGACCAGAAGGACGTCACAATGGAAGAGGAAACCCGCGTTGCGGAGACAATGACGTCACTGGAGCAGCAGCAGCAGCAGCAGCCGACGGGAGATGACGTCACAGGCGAGGCTGAGATCGACCACAGTGAGCTGAGGGACCAGCATGACACCAGTTACTCTGAGGTCGAAGGTCAACTTCACGACCTGGGCGGGAGAGGCGAAGGTCGCAGTGACGTCATGAGGAGGTTGCTGGAAACCATCGACCGCCGCGACTCCCAACCGGAAGTGGGAATGAGGGTCAGAGGTCGGGCTGGAGAAGGTCAAGGTCAGGGAGAAGAGATCAGGGGTGAAAGTGACGAGGACAGCTTGGGGCTGGAAGGTCTGAGCCAGGAGCAACTGGAAGCTCTCTTCAGAGCCATTGACGACTCCTCGTCGTCTGCCTCCGAGACTCGGGACATTGCATACATCAGGGAACACCTGGAAGAGATCGCGATGGAAAAGACAGAGAGCGAAGACTCCAGAGGAGGCAAGACAGAAGCGGAGACCGCCACTGAAGAGGAGTCTGAGGAAAAGGCAGAGAGTGAAGAGACAGACGAAGAGAAATTTGTGGAAGCGACGGGAAATGATTACAGAGATGAGGACCTGGGAGAAGAGGCAGAAGAGAGGGAAGACAGAAGTGAGGAGGCGGAGGGCAAGGACGAGGAGGAAGAGGGAGATGAAGACTGGACCGAAAGCGAAGCAAAGCAAGATATGGAGACGGGTGAAGACTTTGAAGAACGAGACCTGACACTGGTTGACATTGAGACATTTGAGACCGCGAAAGAATCACTGCACAGTGAACAAATCGAGACCGGAACGGAAGAAGAACGTCTCCATAAGGAGAAGGAAGAAGAGGAAGAAATCCTGGAGGAGAGTCAAGAAGAAACGGAACTTCACATTTCCCCCTCGGAAGAATCAGATGTCTGGTCGCAAGAAGCTGTGTCCGCACTAAAACTGGAAGCTGCGCAGATGCACAAAGAAGAGATGTCCTTTGAACATGAAACGACCGAGAAACCGACAGAACTGACGGAGGAGACCGGAGAAGAGACCAGAGAAGACACTATTGAGACAACGACAGAGGTAACGACAGAAGAAATGACAGAAGGAATGACAGAAGAAATGGGAACAGGAATTGCAGTCGAACAGGTGGAGAAAACCGCTGATAAGTTTGTCGACGAAGAGGAAATCTGGAGAGAAGCAGAGATGACAACAGAGGAATACAAGAGGGAGGAACACACCGATACAGAGACGATGCCAGCGGCAACGACATCCTCGACAACGACGGAGACGAGGACTAAAGCGATGACGGGTAATGTGGAGGAGGAAGCGGAGGATGGATGGGTGGAGTACGAAGACGAGACTATCTTCCTCGTCAGAGGTCATTTCCCTCCCACGCCTGCTGGTGACGTCATACAACCTTATTCAGCTGATGACGTCACTCATCCTTCCATGGGTGACATGCGGGCACAAGATCTGGAGGATCGCAAAGGCGCCGACGAGAAAGATGACAGTGAAGAAGACGAGGGAGATGAAGAGGAGTTTCTGGAAGCCGAGGAAATGAGCAAAAAACCGGCAACCGAGAAACGAAAAACTCATACAACAGCGCCATCTTCGACTGTTGCGGACTCTGGCAGCAAGGATGACGTCATTTATGACGAGGGCGTCTATGACGCTACCTATCTTGACGTCATCGCCGGGGAATCAGACGTCAGTGCTTCTTTGACCCAGGTTGAAACACAGACTGACGCCTTGACTGAAGAACAGGCTGAAACACATACTGTCGCCTTGACTGAAGAACAGGCTGACGATCAGACTGACGCCTTGACTGAGGAACAGCCTGAAACACAGACTGACGCCTTGACTGAGGAACAGCCTGAAACACAGACTGACGCCCTGTTTGACGCACAGCCTGACAGAGATTCCGATGCAGCGTCTGAAGCACAAGTCGACACGCAAGCCCCAGAGCTTCCTGACGCAGTGTCTGACGCAATTCTTGACGCGCAAGTCACCGCAGTGTATGAAACAGAACCTGACGCGTCACTTCCTGACGCAGCGCGCGACGCTCAGCCTGACGTCAGAGATGACGCAGAGTCTGGCGCAAATGCTGACGCGCAGCTGGATGCGGAGTCTGACGCTCTGCCTGCCGCGCTGACTGATGACGCAGACGATCTTCCTCTCGGCACAACTCCCCCGATGTCCCAGACGCTGCGATACGACGTATCCTTCATCGAGGAGGAGCTGGAACCTGGAACTCAACCAATGACGTCACGTGATCAAAGCCATGACGTCGACACGGACACGACAGGCGAGCCAGTCAGCTTCCACGACTCAGGAGAAACAGCCGGGGACTTCCAAGATGGCGACAACCAGGCTGATGAGGTTGGGACTGTAGACGTCAATGAAGGCTCCGCTCTGCCTCAGCAGAGCGTTGAAGGTGAAGCTGAAAGAGAAGAAATCAAGGAGGAAGAGACCATGGAAGTCTCAGAGGATAGCGGCCTCTTTCTACACATGGACGAGGATGAGAGAGAAATAGCTTCTTCAACAGAGAGAACAGAGCTTGTAGAAGATGATCTGCTGCTTAAGAGACAAGGAGAATACTTCGAGCCAGAAACCGCAGTAGAAATACAACCTACTGAGGTGTCGCGTGAAGCAAGTCCACAGCTGCATTCACGAGGCGAGGAAGAAGAAAATGCTCTTGCAGAAGACGAAGAACTCAAAGAAGATACTCTTGATCTCCCAGACGAGCGTATCGAAGCGGAAGTATACACTGCTGCAGACACTGAGACCATCGCAACCGCAGATGAAGACACGGTTGCTCTAGAACGAGAGACGGACGACGCCGAAGAAGAAGAAGCTGCAGCAGAGGTCATGCCCGAGGTTGACCCCGAGCTGGCCGGTCACGTGGCCTCTGCCGAGCGTAGCGCCGCCCTGACGGCGTGGAGCGGTTTCCAAATGCACCGCTGCGAGGCGCTGTGGCAGGAGTCGTTAACCAATCAGAGCTCGAGTTCTACTGGCCTTGATTACTTCATGACTCCCGAGGAAAGAACTGCATCTCATCTGAATTACACCGAAGCTGAGGCTGCAGAGGACGCGGGTTCGATTCCAGGCCAAGACGAGTCTGTCCCCGAGAGCCCTCTATTGGGCAGTGCCTATTGCATTTGGGACGCTCAAGACTTTGGGGGTGGTTCATCTCGAGATGTCACCTCTGACTGGGTGACCCAGGAGCCTCCTTCAGTGCCCACTGCAGAAACTTCGTCCACCAGGGTAGTCTCACTCACTGCAGAATCCACACTCACCAAAGAAGCTTCACCCGCTGAATACTTTCCCGCTGACGAAGACGCTCCAGCAGAGACCGATGCTCAGATCAAAGAGGATACGGCGGCCAAAGAAGTCTCTCCCACGGTGGAGTCAATTCCAATCCAGGAAACTACACCAATCCAGGAAACCTCCATTACAGAGATGGACGTACCAACCGACGAGACCCAGGCTAGCGAGGACGTCCCACCCACTGAAACAGCCATGTCCGCCGAGCCCATGTTCCCTGAAGAATCTGTGAGTACCGGGTTGGTCACATTCCCTGAAGTTACCACACCTGTTGAGGAGACTTCACGCACGGAGGAGGCCACACTCACTGAAGAAGCCACACCCACTTTGGAAACCACACCCACCTCGGAGGCCACACCCACTTTTGAAGACATATCCACCTCCGGGGCCACGTCTACAGTGGAAGGCACACCCGCACTGGAAGCCACGCCCACCATGGAAACCACGCCCATTGAGGAAGCCACTCCCACCGATGAAGCTGCACTTACAAAGGAGGCCATACCCATCGAGGAGGCGATGCCTACCGTTGAAGTCACGCCCGCAGAAGAAGCCACACCCACAGAAGAAGCCATGCACAAAGAAGAAGCCACGCTCACCGAAGAGACCACACCCTCCGTGGAGGGCATGCCCACCAATCAAGCCACACCCACTGAAGAAACCACACCCGCTGAAGAAGCCACACCCACCGTCGAAGCCACGCCTACCGATCTGGCCACACCCATTGTGGTCGCCACGCCTGCTGAAGAGACAGAGTTCGCAGAGGACACAGAGCTGTTGATCCAGAGGGGCGAGACTCTACTGGAGCAGTCCCGCTACATCCTGCGTGCAGGCCTGACCCCTTTGCCCGAAGTATCGGAAGAGGATTCCTCGGACGACGGCAGACTCGGTGGCCGCGCCCGCAAGCTGAAGGTAGGGCGGGGCTGGGGAGTCCCTGTCCCCTCTGCTCCTGCTGAAGACTCTGGCACTCCTCTGACGTCAGAGGAAGGGGACAGTCAGCCACCCAGCATGGACGCTTCCATGGACTCCGCAGCTGGTTTCACGCAAGCGACCCAGGAAGAACCCTCAGTCATGACTCCAGAGACAGAACAGGCAATCCGTCTTGCAGACATAGAAGAAGCGGCTGATGTGGCGGTTGAGAGCGAGACATCAATAATCACAGATGAATCTTCAGACCAGCCACCAGTCTTCCAGGACCCCGTGAAAAGCCTGACCGAGTCACAAGTCGAGGAGAACATGCTGGAAGAAGAGGCGCGACTTCAAACACAGACCAAAGAGGAAGCTGCTGACGTCTCGCCGATCCCGGCGGTGACTGACGTAACACCTGCCTCAGAGGGTGCTGACGTCACAAGTGCCTCATATATTGATGACGTCACGCTTACGACAGAAGATACTGACGTCACGCGTACTTCAGAGGAGGCTGAAGATGCAGAAACGTTTGAAGACGTCGAGGCGTCCTCGCCAGAGGAGGAGTCACGTGACGACGATCCTGATGTTGCCATGGCAACGGACCGGCTTGAAGCTCTGGTGGAGGCCGCCGAGCATTACCTGACAAGGCTGGAAGCCACCCTGGGTCTCATGACAAGTCCTGCAACCGGTCATGATGACACGACCATGACCTCGACCGAGGGCGAGGAAGAACAATTGGAGGAGGCTGTGTCAAGGCTGACGGAACTGTCTCTCCGCGCATGCCCAGCTCTTGACGTCCTGGAAGCGTACGTCACTTCCCTCGTTGCCATGACGTCAGAAGCGCCACATGACGATGACGTCATGGATGACACTGCGACCCCTAGTGTCCAAGAAAGCGTTGAAGCTGTTCCAGTCGACGAAAGCTGTGCAGAGCACAGTGAGGCAACCAGAGAGGAAGCAGCGATGACGTGGAAGGAGGCTGGAGGCGTCCAAGGCGATAACAGGGATGTAGAACAGACGTCACCGACTGACGTCACCGAAGCCTCTGGCGTCATGGAAGTCTCTGATCTCGCTGAAGCTTCAGCAGTTCCCGAAACTTCTGACTTCGTGGAGGACACTGACGCGAAAGAAACCGAAGTCAGTGAAGCCGTCACCGCTTCTGATCTCGAAGAAGTCACTTACGCCACCGAAACCTCTGACGTCACTGAGGACGCTGACGTCACCAAGCCCAACAAAGTGTCCGACCTCACGGAAGTCACCGCTGAAGACGACAGCTGGAGTGGCGAAGAAGTCGAGACGCCTGAAGTCACCGAAGAAGTCCACGGTCTTCAGGCTCAAAGTCGCAGCGACTTGAGCGAATCTTGGGCAGGAGTCGAGACACTGGAAGCCCAGGAGACTGCACTGGAGCCCGACTTCCATGAAGACACTGAGACATCTGAAGATACAGAGGAAAGTGTTGTGTTTGAAGACGCTGAGGAGACAACGGTTGATGGAGCAAGAGAGGAAGACGAGGAAGACACATCCAAAGTTGTAGATGAAGAAAAGCAGACGTCCGACGTTAGAGAGAAGACATCTGAAGTTGAGGAGGAGGAGGAGGAGGAGGAGGAGGAGGAGGAGGAGGAGGAGGAGGAGGAGGAGGAGGAGGAGGAGGAGGAGGAGGAGGAGACATTTGAAGTCACAGAAGAGGGAGAGAAGACACGTGAAGTCAGGGAAGAAGAGGATGGAATGCATGATATTCAAATAGAAGAGGAGGAGACATCTGAAGTCACCGAAAAGGAAGAGAAGGCACCTGAAGTCAGAGAGGAGGAAAGAACATCTAATATCAGAGAGAAAGATGAAGAGACATCAAAAGTCGACGAGGAAGAGGAGACATCTGAAATTGAAGAGGAAGAAAAAGAGACACTCGAAGTCACAGTGGACGAGAAAGTGATTAAAGTCTCGATGTTGGAAAAGACACCGGAAGTCGGAGAGGATGAAGAGAAGACATCTGAAGTCGGAGATGAAGATGACGAATCACTGGAATACACTAGCGAGGAAGAAATGCTCGGAGCTTCATTCGACAAAGAGAAACCTCAAGTCAGAAAGGAGGACACAACTTTTGAAGTCGAGCAGGGAGATGAAACGGCTCTCGTCGTCGAGGAGGAGGAGATATCTGAAGTCAAAGACGAGGAAGACAGGCCCGAAGTCAGAGAGGATGAAATGACATTTGAAGTCAGAGAGGAAGCAGAAACGACGCCTACGACCAAAAAAGAGGAAAAGACACATGAAGTCATCGAAGGCGAGACGACCGAAGTCACAGAGCGACAGACGCACGAAATCGAAAATGTGGAGGAAGCAGCGGAACTCCAGACGGAAGCATGGCAACCCGAGGAGACGGAAACTACGTCACCCGGGGAAGAAGATGCAGCCGTCGCCATGACAGCAGAAATCGCCACATCTAACGTCACTTCCAGTGGCGTGCGCAGCCTGGTTTCCATGACAACTGAGCACGTACTGGCACTGGAGAGTCAGCTCGGACCGGAACTCTGGTTGAGGGCTGCAGCACGACGGGAAGCCACTACTTCCGGTCGACATTACTCGGACATCAACGGGAATGAGGCGGTCGTGGAGGAAAAGGTTCACGGCAGTGCTGCTGACGTCAGCAAAAAGGACGATGACGTAGACGCTGTCAGCAGTGGTATTGCTGCTGTTGATGTCGTCACGCCTCAAGGGGAGGACCTGTCAGCAGCAAGAATCACGGAAGAGGTGGAAGAGGAGAAAATGGAGGCCGCAGCGGCGTTCTCAGAGGCCGAAGAACTTCCGATGCAAGAATCAACGCCCTCTTACGGAGCCTTCGGTCCTCATGACGTCATCGACCGACCACATGAGCAGGTCGGGCCAATCGGGAAGCGCGATCGTGTCGCCATCATCGTGACGTCAACGGAAGGCGACTGGGAGGAAGTGCGCATGTCTGATTCGGACCGCGGAGAGCCAACGCGCGGCTACGATGACGACGACGACGACGATTTCGACGACCTGTACGACGACGCAGCCTGGGTGCGACAATGGCGTCGCGACGAGAGACAGGTGGAGGACGCTGAATATGCCGACGACCTGCCAGCGATGACTCAAGACGATGAGGGCGGCGACGAAGTCGACGACGACGGCAAAACCACACCAGTCATCGCCTCTGGACCGATGTCTCCCTCCACTTCCGAATACAGCCTGGAGCAAGACCTCTCCGCCATCCCGGCCTACGAGGACCAGGGCGATGACGCAGAAGGCGATGAAACCTACGGTAACGTCGGCGATGACTTTGGCGACGACGGCGACGAGCGACGCGACGACCACGGCGTGGCAGCTGGGCAGGACGAGGAAAGCGACTTCACGGGCGTATCAGAGATGGACGAGTCTCTATGCAGACGTCTGGAGCGAGACATCGGAGCCCTCGTTGATTTCGAGGGAGAGCAGGAAGGACAGATGGACGCACACGGCGGAGAGGAAGAAGAAGAAGATGAAGAGAAGGACGACTCCGATTCTCTCCTGGACTTCGAGAGTTTGGAAATGATGGTGGAAGAGCACGGTGAGGAGGAAGAGAATACAGGAAAGAAGGAAGAGAAGACAGGAAAGAAGGAAGAGAAGACAGGAAAAAAGGAAGAGAAGACAGGAAAGAAGGAAGAGAAGAAAGATGAAGAGGAGGAAGTCGAGAAGGAAGAAGAGAACGTTGAAGGGGAAGCAGACAAGGAGAGGGAGAAGCCGGAAGAGGAAGACGAAGAAGAAGAAGAAGACGTCGCAGAAGAAATGCAGATGGAGGAAGAAGATGAAGACGAGAAAACATACGAAGAGAAGAAGGAAGAGGAAGAAGAAGATGAAGAGCAAGTGAAAGACATGGAAGAAGCGAAAAGAAAGGAAGATGAACGCAACGAAAAAGAAGAAAAGGAGTACTTGAAATCAGAGGAAAAGATGGAGGAAGACGAGGAATTTGAAGATGAATCAGCGGCGAAAGTTCTCACACAAAAAGAGGAAGACTCGAACAACGAGACAGAGGTTGCCAGCGTCAGAGATGACACTTTCAATGAAGAGCAAGAGGCCAGCCAGAGCATGGAAGAGAAAAAGGAAGTGATGACAGAGAGACCGCCAGAAACCGAAGACTCTCATCTGGAAGTCAGCGTCCATGAAGAACCAGCAGAAACAATGGTAGAAGCAAAGGAAATCAACAGTATTCACGAGGCGCTCGCTGAGACGCCAGAAAAAACTGATCAAGAGGTTTTCGAAGACAAATCTGACGAAGAAAGACGAACCAAAGATGGCGAGAACTCGATCACGGACGAGACCAGAGAAGAACAGATTGCTGAGGCACTGAAGGAGCAGGAGACACAGTGCACCGCTGGAGAGAGCGAAGGAGGAAGACGAGGACGAATTCCATCCGTCTTCCAGCGCTCACTGTCTGCTCAGCTTTCGGGAGTGACGGATCCTCCCGTCCTGCAACCGCGGTTCTCGCGAGAAGACAGCATCATTGAGATCGGCCATGGCGACGAGGAGCAGGAAGAACAGACCCCTGCTGGAGAGGGAGAAGGAGAAAGACGTAGACGAATTCCATCTGTCTTCCAGCGCTCACTTTCTGCTCAGCTTTCGGGAGTGACGGATCCTCCCGTGCTGCAACCCCAATTCTCGCGGGAAGACAGCATCATGGAGACTGACAATGATGACGTATTCACTTCCGCTCCCGCTCCTGACCCAATGACCACTAGCGAAAGCGAGACAACCGGAAGTGAGGTCATGGGACTTCCTGTGCGCAATACGTACAGCGCGTTGGTGACTTCTGGTGAGTCGCGTCCCTTGTCTTCGGAGAGTGACGTAATGGAGCACATGGGTCTCGCCCACGGTGACGTCACGTCCAAAGCAGTCGCTTATGTCACACCCCATGCCTCTAGCGTCACAAGCCCAACCACGGCCAAAATGGCGTGGGAAGAACAGAGCGAGAAGACAGAAAAGAAGAAAAAGAAGAAGAAGAAGGCAAAGAAGATCCAGCAATCCGGTGAAACCAGGGCTGAACAGGAGGCAGAAGTTACACTCTCTGACGTCATCACCTCGAGCTCCTCGGATACTGCTGTGACGTCAGCTTCTCCAGTGACGCCGGCTCCTCCTATGACGTCAGCAACCAGTGACGTTCTGGTTACGGTGGACGTTCCCTCTGAGACGAAGACTTCAGAGGCTATGACCTCGGAAGCAAAGAAGAAGAAGAAGAAAAAGAAGAAGGCATCGCCATCAGCATCAGCTTCATCTCCACAGCCTGAAGTGGGAACATCGGCTCAGGATGAGCTGAAGACACCAGAAACCAGGGAGACCGGCGCCCAGAAATCCCCCAAACCCTCCAAGAAGACCAAAGCTACGTCATCGAGTGACGTCACCACTTCCCTGCGACCCCAGGCAGGCGCGCTGACGTCACAACTCGCTTCCAAGAAACCTGTGACGTCAGAGCTTCCTGCCAAGGCCAAGAAGCGACGTGGCGGAAGATCAGTGTCTTCGCAGTCCTCTGTGGAGCGACCCTCGAAATCTCGAACCCCCTCCCACCCCTCTGAGCGACCCACCCCCTCCCCCCGCACCTCATCCCAGTCTTCTGTGGAGCGACCCCCCCAGTCTAGCACCCCCTCCCATCCCTCTCAGCGACCCTCCCCCTCCCCCCGCACCTCATCCCAGTCTTCTGTGGAGCGACAGCCCCAGTCTAGCACCCCCTCCCGTCCCTCTCAGCGACCCTCCCCCTCCCCCCGCACCTCATCCCAGTCTTCTGTGGAGCGACAGCCCGAGGGCAAGATGAGCACGTCTTCTCCGTCCTCGGTGGACAGGCAAGCATCCTCCAAGGTCCAGAGAGCTTCCGGTTCCTCCAGGAAACAGCCCTCCCCAGGGGCCAGCACAGCCTCCAGACCTTACAGCCTGTCGGTTGACCCCGAGTCTGGGGTCAGAGGTCGGCAGGCTATCTCGGACACCGACCTCGCTCTCCTCAGTGACGTCACCTCACCCGAAGGCCAGGCCACGACGCCCGGCGGAAGTTCCCGCAGCCAGCGCCGGAAACGGAGACGACAGCGCGCCAAGATGGAGGCTGCGCAGTCGGGCGAGGCGCAGAGCGACGCGTCACGTGACCGTAAGTCGGCCGAGAGGGGTGCCACCTCGGGAGCAGAAGCAGCCGCCGCCGCCACCCCCGCGCCATCTGGTGGCGGGAAGTCGAAGTCCGCCCGGCACCGGAAGTCAGCCAGTCTGCCCCCAGGTCTCGGCGCGCGCAGACACCGGAGGCGACGAAAGAACATCGTGGTCCAGAACAATCCTTCCCGCATTTGAGATGACGTCATGCGTGTCTCACGTCATCGGCGTGTGACGTCGCCGCTTGTCTGACGTCATCGCAATCGAGTGACGTCAGACGTAACTTTTTTTATCTCACTACTGGTGACATCACACTTTTCAAAGCATCTGTCTGCTGAGAAATGCAAAAAGCGTGGCAAGTTAGTTCTCTCTGGCTGTTGAGCCAGCGTCTTATCAGTAAAGGAAGTGGTGAAAAAGATTTTGAACTTTTTGCAGCTGTTCACTGAACAGAAGAGACTGGCAAAGAACCGCCACCTCCACCCCCACCCCGATCCTCACCCCACCTCCACCCCCACCCCGATCCTCCTAACTCCCCCACCTCTACTTCTGGTTAGGTCAGATCGGAGATAAAATGCTTGTGTGTGATACTTCCTTTACTTTGCATAATGCAATGCGCAGCTTTTTCAAGGCGAGACTATGCTATTTCTTGGTGCTGAGCTTACACTTTTTGCAATGTACAACGCATTTGATTGCCCGTGTCTTTCCATAGCCCGCGTCGCCTAGAGCTGTCTGTGATATTCAACGTCTAGCTTTAACTATAGGCCGATGGTTTTAGTGATGAATGTACCTACCAAGGTTGGTTTTAGATCACGTCGCCTTGAATACAGAAGAAATGTATTGCTTTCCTCCTGTGATACCACTCAATCTTGCCTTTAGAAGAATTCTGCTCGCGCTATTTTGTAACCAAAGTACCGTCACTGTGCCTGGTTGTCTTATAACCGTCCTGTCTTTTCGTGTTCTTTATTGTCTCTGGTATATATTCAACCCGTCTTGTGAGATCAGCTCTATGCCTCAGCAGAAGCGCTCATTTAGCCAAAATGTGAGTGAGCGAGAAGGAAACTTTTATTTGAAAAAAGAAAAGTTGCAGTTTGTCTTTTTAGCTGATGGAGACAATGCTTTGACTATAACGACCAAAACATGACATTCATTCACCAATCTTTGACCTTCGCGGGTTCATCACGCATGCGTGGACACGTCATGATGACGTCACACATGGACCCGTGGATTGCTGACGATGACGTCGAAATTCCCGGATGTGAATCAAGAAATCCCCTCTTTCGTTGCAAGAATAATGCCCCCCTTCCTTCGATCTTTCTAGACACATTATGTCGTCAGTGATTATTTTCTATGGATTTGTAGAGAATAAAGAGTCTCACAATGTCCATCTTTTCAAGTCTTTCAGTTTCCAAGTGGTCAGAAGATAAGGTTGGCAAGGTTGTCTGTTGGTGACGTCACTGATCTGCATTGAAATAAAAGCGATCTGCAATTTTACACGGTCCAAGGGCCGGAGGTCACGTGACACAAATGCAGCATCGCCATTGGTTTTATAGTATGAAGGCGATTGGTCTCTGTGTGGCGTCATTGGTGACGTAATATTAACGACTTTCAATCTGCGTGTATCTGCAGGAGTCGCTGTTGTGATAGGAAATCTCGGTGAGTGCGTTTCTCTCGAAGGTTTACGTTAGAGAGTTTTATATCCTCTAGACTGTTTTTGTACTGAGCTGATTTTCATTTCGAGTAGAAAGTTTACGTTGGTTTATAGAACGTTTGCCCATGCATTTTAACGTGATTCACCTTCCATTATTAATCATTTTCTCAGAGTATATCTTTTCTTACTTTCACTTTCCAAAGAGGAGCTTTCAAAGCCATATCAAAATCTTGAGACTGTTGTGAAGGTCCAAGACTGAACCGAAATAAAATATAAAAAACACAATCGTGTTTGTTGTCTTTGTAATGAAAATGATAGTCTTCTTTCAGACAATATGGATTTGACTCCTACAAGTGAGACATGTGGCCGAAACCAATCGATGCCCCAGACTGCCTCATCAGCTGGACCCCCTGGCTGCTGGGCTTTCGGGGCCTGCTCCAGTAGCTCAGCCAGGGGCCTGCTCCAGTAGCTCAGCCAGGGGCCTGCTCCAGTAGCTCAGACAGGGGCCTGCTCCAGTAGCTCAGCCAGGGGCCTGCTCGTGTAGCTCAGCCACGGGCCTGCTCCAGTAGCTCAGCCAGGGGCCTGCTCCAGTAGCTCAGCCAGGGGCCTGCTCCAGTAGCTCAGCCAGCTGCTCCAGTAGCTCAGCCAGGGGCCTGCTCCAGTAGCTCAGCCAGGGCCTGCTCCAGTAGCTCAGCCAGGGGCCTGCTCCAGTAGCTCAGCAAAGGGCCTGCTCCAGTAGCTCAGCCAGGGGCCTGCTCCAGTAGCTCAGCCAAGGGCCTGCTCCTGTAGCACAGCCAGGGGCAGCCCCAAGCAGCCAAAGATGTATCAACCCCTGTGTTTGATGCAGCAAAGATGGTCCAAGATTTCCCACCCAAATCATGGGGGGAAAATTACGGAAAGGGCCGATGTCTTGAGACTAGCACTAGAGCACATGCTTGCATATGTATGTAGGCTTACACGCAATTCATGTAGATGTGTATGTTAATATATGCCTAAGGTTCGAAATTGTATCGGCCTATCTCTCACAGGGTGTTCGGCTCGGTATTGGGAACTTATACACACACACACACACACACCAAATATGCATGCATGCATGCGCGCACGTGCACACGCACAGATACACACACACACACACACCCATGCACACACACAGACACACTCACACACACACACACACCCATTCACAAACACACAGTTTCATACACACACAGTATCATACACATACACAGAAATACACACACACAAACACATGCACAAAAAAACACACACACACATTTACACACACACACATACACATGCACATGCAAAACACACTTTCATACTCACACACACAAAACACACAAATACACACACTCACATGCAAACACATGCACACACACACACACACACACACTCACACACAGTTTCATACACATACACAGAAATACACACACACACTCACATATACACAACACACATAAATACACACCCACATGCAAAACACACTTTCACACAAACTCACAAACACACATACAAAGCACACACATAAAAAACAAACACACACACAAAACACACACGCACACACAAAACACACACTCACATACACACACACAGTTTCATACACATACACAGAAATACACACACACATATACACAACACACATAAATGCACATGCACACGCAAAACACACTTTCACACACTCACAAACACACATACAAAGCACACACATAAAAAACACACACAAAACACACACAAAACACACACACACACACACTCACTCACATACACACATACAGTTTCATACACAGACACAGAAATACACACAATACACAACACACGTAATGCACAGCACAGCAAACACACTTCACACACTCCAAACACATACAAGCACACACACGAAAACACACACACACACAACAACACACACACACCTCATCACATACACAGTTCAACACACACACACGTATACACACACATAAACACAGCACACGTAAACACATTTCACACACACACACACACAAAACAAACACAACACAACACACACACACACACACACAAAACACACACACACACAAAACACACACACACACACAAAACACACACACACACACACACACACACACACACACACACACACACACAAAACACACACACACACACAAAACACACACACAAAACACACACACACACACACACACAAAACACACACACACACATGGATGGTGTCCAGGCAGACAGACTGCAACAGAGGGGGAGGCAAAAAGAGATAATGCCTTGTTTCACACCAATTAACAAGCAGAAGCTAGCGTGTGTGCGTTATGTGAATTGTGCTTTATCAACTGAGCTTAAAATGCTGTGGAAGATTCTTTCATATGACATGAACACTGTTATTCACTAAACAAATTCAAAACAGCCTCCATCAACCACACACCCCATAACACAACATGTTCGCAAAAAGTAAATCTAGTCTATTAGATCAACAACAACAACAACAAATCAAATTCACTTTCCAAAGATCAATCAAATTTATTAAATATTTTTTTCATATTTATGCAGGAGTTTACAAAACCCATATGAAACAGGGCAAGCCATTTCTAAGGTAAGAATCAACAAGATCTTGAAATTATTAATAACACAAACTCAAAAACTGACACAAGATGGGAGAAAATTAATAACTTACGTACACGCATAAAGCAAACTAAACAATTAAAGACACACAGAAACTGTGATCTGCAGAACTTTTTGTAGCCATAATCAACATGCAGAAACAAATGATATCACTATTTTATGAGAATTAACACAAGCAATTTATGAAAAATTCATTAAAAAATTCAATTGTTCGTACAAAAAGCATCTAAGTTACAAGAAGCATAAGTTAAAAGTTAAATGAGAGAGAGAGAGAGAGAGAGAGAGAGAGAGAGAGAGAGAGAGAGAGAGAGAGAGAGAGAGAGAGAGAGAGAGAGAGAGAGAGAGAGAGAATCAAAAGTACAGTAAATAATGATAATATCATACCAGAAAAAACCCTGCACAGTTTGAATATTAAATTCTATTGCATAAGGTTTCGATCATTTTGTATGATCTGAGGCACCAGGGGGAACAGTTTTGTAAGGGTAAAAGGAAACATAACCAAACAACAACAACAACAACAACACTTATCCAACAATAATGATATTAAAATCAACCAGCAATGCAAATAGGAATTACAAACTTTGCAACATCGACTTTTTCAACTCGTTCTAAAACCAGATCACTACCAACCACACAACTCGACCATAATCTGGTTAAAGTTTGAATATCAGCATCATCACAGCAGCTCATCGTCCCACAACACCTCACCACGCCTCAGCTAACAGTTCACAGTCCAGATAGTGCAGCACACTCCATGTTTCTGTGGACATTGCATGCTCCACTGAACGTTTTTACACTCCTGTGAACACTCCATGCTCACATGACTATCCTATGCTCCTGAGGATATTCTATACTTTGCCGACTATACTATGCTCTGTGAAAGCTATATGCTTCACTGAACATTCAATGCTCCAGTGAATGATCCAAGTCTTGTCGAGCATACTATGCTCCAGTTAATGCCCTATAGATCACAGTCCATGCTCCAGTGAGCATTCCATGCTCCAGTAAACATTCCATGCTTCAGTAAACATCCCCTGCACAAGTGAATGCTCCTTATTTCACTGAACAATATGTGCTACAATGAATGTTTCGTGCCTCACTGAATTCTCAGTCTTATATGATTACAAACTATCAGCAGCATCTTTAGACTATAAGTAAACTTCATAAAGGTGATTTGCTGAGGGGAAATGTAATTAACTCTATTGAGGAATGTGTTCTATATGTATGTTTTTCTACTTACATCTCCTGTGTGAAAGTGTGTTGGCAAAAAGAGTGTGTAACACATGAAGTATTTCCACTGAGGAGTGCGTTACATGCATGCGACTGCTGACTGATGCATAGCACAGAGGAATTTCTCTGACTGAAGATTGAGTTACACGTGAATGT
>JAWQFJ010012845.1:0-5000 GCA_034096865.1 Theodoxus fluviatilis | reverse complement strand
TCTACACCAAAGCCACCCACAATAAATTCATCCCCAACAAAGCCACCCTGATTGAAGCCACTTTGAATGAAGCCATCCCCAATAAGGCCACCCTGAATGAAGCCACTTTGAGTCCACCCTGAATAATACCACCCTGAATGAGTTCACTTGAATAAACCCACCCTGGTTGAATCCACCCTGAATTCATTCACAATGAAGCCACCCAGACTGATACCACCTATAAAGAAGCTATCCTCGATACAGCCACCCTGAATAAAGCTACCATTAGTGAAGACACCCACAACCAAGCCACCCTGATTCAATCCACCCACAATGGAACCATTCTTGATAAATCTACCCTGAATGATGCCACCACCCTGAATGAAACCACCCTGATTGATGTCCACCCTGAATAAAGGCTACCTTAGTACCTACTCTTTTAGGCTTGGCCTGCTGCATCACTTTTGGTGGCGGGCCCCCAGAAGTCACAATCACTGTGGTCTGCGGGAAGAATGAAGACACTGACATGATTACCCAATATTGGCATGAGTACCCAATATTGACGTGAGTACCCAATATTGACATGAGTACCCAATATTGACATGAGTACCCAATATTGACATGAGTACCCAATATTGACATGAGTACCCAATATTGACATGAGTACCCAATATTGACATGAGTACCCAATACAGACATGAGTACTCAATACAGACATGAGTACTCAATACTGACGTGAGTACCCAATACTGACGTGAGTACCCAATATTGACACCTGTACCCAATATTAACATGAGTACTCAATATTGACACATACGTGTACCCAATATTGACATGAGTACCCAATATTGACATGAGTACCCAATATTGACACCTGTACCCAATATTAACATGAGTACTCAATACTGACATGAGTACCCAATACTGACGTGAGTACCCAATATTGACACAAGTTCTCAATAATGACATGAGTACCCAATATTGACATGAGTACCCAATATTGACACGAGTACCCAATATTGTGATGAGTGCCCACTATTGACATGAGTACCCAATATTGTGATGAGTACCCAATATTGACACGAGTACCCAATATTGTGATGAGTGCCCAATATTGACATGAGTACCCAATATTGTGATGAGTACCCAATATTGACATGAGTACCCAATATTGACACCTGTACCCAATATTAACATGAGTACTCAATATTGACACATACGTGTACCCAATATTGACATGAGTACCCAATATTGACATGAGTACCCAATATTGACATGAGTACTCAATACAGAAATGAGTACTCAATACTGACGTGAGTACCCAATACTGACGTGAGTACCCAATATTGACACGTCAGTACCCAATATTGACATGAGTACCCAATATTGACATGAGTACCCAATATTGACACGAGTACCCAATATTGTGATGAGTGCCCACTATTGACATGAGTACCCAATATTGTGATGAGTACCCAATATTGACACGAGTACCCAATATTGTGATGAGTGCCCAATATTGACATGAGTACCCAATATTGACATGAGTACCAAATATTGACACGAGTACCCAATATTGACACAAGTTCTCAATATGAGTACCCAATATTGACATGAGTACCCAATATTGACATGAGTACCCAATATTGACATGAGTACCCAATATTGACATGAGTACCCAATATTGACATGAGTACCCAATATTGACATGAGTACCCAATATTGACATGAGTACCCAATACAGACGTGAGTACCCAATATTGTGATGAGTGCCCAATATTGACACGAGTACTCAATACAGAAATGAGTACTCAATACTGACGTGAGTACCCAATACTGACGTGAGTACCCAATATTGACACGTCAGTACCCAATATTGACATGAGTACCCAATACTGACGAGTACTCAATATTGACATGTAACCCAACATCGTCCATATCTGCAGTGTCAAAGATCACTCAGATTTATAACACATTTGATAAGCTGACAAATGTTTCTGCAAAGAAGGAAAGCATCAAAATCAACATTTTCTAAACTTCACCTATCCTATTACAGCAAATCTTCACAGATGCAAAAAGGATGAATGAATAAAATTAATGGTTAGATGAATGGATGGATGAATGGGTGGATGAATGAATGGATGGATGGATGGATGGATGGATGGATGGATGGATGGATGGATGGATGGATGGATGGATGGATGGATGGATGGATGGATGGATGGATGGATGGATGGATGGATGGATGGATGGATGGATGGGTGGATGGATGGATGGATGGATGGATGGATGGATGGATGGATGGATGGATGGATGGATGGATGGATGTATGGATGGATGATGGATGGATGGATGGATGGATGGATGGATGGATGGATGGATGGATGGATGGATGGATGGATGGATGGATGGATGGATGGATGGATGGATGGATGGATGGATGGATGGATAGATGGATGGATGGATGGATGGTGGATGGAAAGATGCATGGATGGATGGATGGATGTATAGGGCCAGAGACTTCAAGTATCTATAGGGCCAGAGACTTCAAGTATAGGGCCAGAGACTTCAAGTATCTATAGGGCCAGAGACTTCAAGTATAGGGCCAGAGACTTCAAGTATAGGGCCAGAGACTTCAAGTATAGGGCCAGAGACTTCAGTACAGGGCCAAGACTTTAAGTATATGGCCAGAGACTTCAAGGTATAGGGCCAGAGACTTCACGTATAGGCCAGAGCTTCAAGTATAGGGCCAGAGACTTGTTCAAGTAGAAAGGCCAGAGACTTCAAGTATAGGGCCAGAGACTTCAAGTATAGGGCCAGAGACTTCAAGTATCTATAGGGCCAGAGACTTCAAGTATAGGGCCAGAGACTTCAAGTATAGGGCCAGAGACTTCAAGTATAGGGCCAGAGACTTCAAGTATAGGGCCAGAGACTTCAAGTATAGGGCCAGAGACTTCAAGTATAGGGCCAGAGACTTCAAGTATAGGGCCAGAGACTTCAAGTATAGGGCCAGAGACTTCAAGTATAGGGCCAGAGACTTCAAGTATAGGGCCAGAGACTGAGAGAGACAAGAAAAACCCAGGAACTGCCGACAAAAATGGATTATGCCCTGATGAGACATCTGAGAAATGAAAAATGAGGATAAAGTACAAAAGCTGAAAGAGCTGAAATGACAAAAGTGGGAGGTGCAATGCAAAATGTTGGCTTATAGTTATACAAATAGTTCACACTTATCTCAAAACTATAGTTCATATTATTTTGACCATTGACTGAGTGTGACAAAGCAAGCTTGTTGTTTCTCCCGCTTTTGTAGATCTATCTGTTGATACTTCTTCACCAGTGAATGCACATGTGTGTTTGCAAATGTGTGTGCATGCATACATGTGTGTGCAAGCCCATTTGATTGCACGTGTGCGCATGGTGCATACATGTTTAGGAAAAAAAGAGATTTGTGGTTACAGTAACCCAACCAACTCTCTTTTTTTCCTGACGTCCCTAAACTTTTTTAAAATCATGCAAAAAACAAGAAGGGCAAAGCCCATACAACTCACATGCTTGACCTTTACATGACCTTGATCTTCTGGTGACCTTCATGGTCAAGGTCAAACAACTAAACCTAGCAATGACATCATACACTAATGACACATTTTTCCTACCAAAATACATGTGACCTTGACCCAAGGTCAAGGTCATCCAAGGTCATGCAACACAAAGCTGTTAATTCAAGACATAGGAAGCACAATGGTGCTTATTGGCACTTTCTACCATGAGATATGGTCACTTTTAGTGGTTCACTACCCCATTTTGGTCACATTTCATAAGGGTCAAAGTGACCTTGACCTTGATGATATGTGACCAAATGTGTCTCATGATGAAAGTATAACATGTGCCCCACATAATTATTAAGTTTGAAACAGTTATCTTCCATAGTTCAGGGTCAAGGTCACTTCAAATATGTATACAATCCAACTTTGAAGAGCTCCTGTGACCTTGACCTTGAAGCAAGGTCAACCAAACTGGTATCAAAAGATAGGGCTTACTTTGCCCTATATACCATATGTGAGGTATCCAATCTCAAAAACTTCAGAGAAAATTGAGAAAATGTGAAAAATGGCTGTTTTTTAGACAACATTTATGGCCCCTGCGACCTTGACCTTGAAGCAAGGTCAAGTCACTGTGTATGTTTTTTTAGGCCTTGCCATCATACACCATCATGCCACATTTGGTATTGATAGACTTAATAGTCTCCGAGAAAAATCCTATTTTAAAGTTTTCGGACACCCGGACGCCTGGACGCCCGGACGGACGAAACCCGAGTACATAGACTCACTTTTGCTTCGCATGTGAGTCAAAAAGAAGAAAGAAAGAATTTGACAGTAAACATTAGACTGAATACTATCCCATCTTCCCTGCCCTACAATGCACTCAGGGAATTAATCCCCTTTTTAAAGTCTAAAGAAGTATTTCCAGCAAGAGAGAAACTTGACTTATAAACTCTGGTCTCCTCTAAACAATTTATATTTATGTAAAATTTTAAAAAGTTCTCGCTGACCCACTGACCCAATTTTCTGTTCCCTTGTTACTGTAACCACAACCTTTATTTATTTCTTTTTTTGGGGGGTGAGGGTGTGGGGGGTGGGGGGGTGGGGGGGGGCCTCATGTACAGGTGAGGGTGGGAGGGTGGGAGAGGATGCCTTATAGTTATACACCAACACATGCATGGCTGGGCTCTCCTGCATTGTAACAGCCTGCAGTCTAACAGCAGAGAGAGAGAGAGAGAGAGAGAGAGAGAGAGAGAGAGAGAGAGAGAGAGAGAGAGAGAGAGAGAGAGAGAGAGAGAGAGAGAGAGACTTTCTAGACTTTAGACTTTATTTGCATAGGCCAGCGGCCCGTCACAAGTGTACAGAGATAATATAATGTCAACTTATTTACATACCGATTTTCTCACTTCGTATTCTAAATGCATAATATATGTACATTGCCACATTCCGAGTCATCATTACATTCCTGCCATCAATTAG